>CM076569.1:308077078-308332348 GCA_034641835.2 Pinus albicaulis
GGTGGCCAACAATTGAGTCCCCTCTATCTTTAGCTCTGAATCACACACTGTCGGTATTGCTTGGGCAATTCTAGACAACATAACAATGTGTTAAAAAATTCTTCATCTCATGGTGGCCTTCTATAGGAGAATTTGAATCCTCCTTCCCTCTCTTGGTACATTATGGATGGTGACCCAACAGAGGGGGATGATTTCTTTGTGTGCTACAAATATTCCATTGTGTGCTCACTTGATGTTTAAGGAGGCTTTGGTGGCTGTCCTTAGGTGGCTTCAAGTGAGGAATCATTGTCCTGCAATGTGCTTTTTTGTGGTCCCGGAAAGTGACTTTTTCCACTCCCAATATTTCGCACATTTCGGGTCATAAGGTGCGCAAAGGCGCTCTTCACGAAGGATTATGCGCACAAAAGCATTTATGACTTGCTCAATTTTGATTTCTCCTTAGACCTTAGAGATTTTGAAATACTTTCCAGATTCTCTAATGTCTTTCAGCCCTGTAAATCCTTCTACTTGAAATTAAATAATGTCGTCTTCTTCTTGTACGATTTTCCAGTGTTAACATTTGCCTCCTAATGTGTGAGGTCTAGGAAGAAATTTATAGCGGAAATATATTATAGTTTCTTTTTTGTATATCGTGCGTAGAGAGAGAGAGACCTGCGTGAAGCTTGGAATTGGAAACACCCTGCACCGGTTCCAAGAATTACCATGTCCTATGGGACCCCTATAAGCAAATATAATACAACACATATACAAATTTTCTACGAGGTGGGCATGTCCCATGCTCATGATGTTATGGCTAGTTAAACAAATCTATTTAACAGATATGTGTTCTATCTGTGTCACTGATATGGTAGTGATTTAGTGGTTGCTGACGACGACTGTTGACACCCTTCGGGGTGTTTTTTCTTTGACAATAGGTGGAATGTGGTACCCATATGCATAAACTTGGTATGGCATATAGCTGCACATTATAGGCATAGGTGTTAACTGGGACCTTCACATGTAAGAATTGTTGAAAGAGACGCTTATGAAGGCATGGGTCTTTGACGAATTTGATCAAATTGAATGGTTATCAGGTATGATACCATCTTGACATGACATCTTTTGCTGTAGTCGAATGTCAAGAGGATCGATGACATCTGTGGACAATAATGTCTCCCACAATGCCACCTGAGGATGTCACTTTTATAGAGAGGGGTGATCCAAGGTACTGCTTCCTTTTTGGAAAATAGGTGTTGAAATCGACAAAAAGGAAGCCTCAACCGAATGAGGGGTTGCTGATATGAGGGGTTAGAGGCCTAGAGGTGATGGGTTTAACATAGGCATGTTGGAGAGGGGTGACTAAAAACTAATGATGGGGATTCAGTGGCCTAAGATCGGAGTATACTAAGCAGCTTGGAAACAGTCTTAGTTATTTCTGATGGAGAAATCCCTAGAGTCGGTAGGAATTCCAGGGTGGGTATAAACTGGCTATGAATGTCATGGTGGCTTGTGCGTGGAGATGTAATACTCTGACCAAGGGTGTTCAGGGACTGCTGCCATGGGAGGAAAATATGAATGAGAGGGTGGGGGACGTAATGCATCGTTTGCGGTCTTTGTACACTTACCAAAAGAATAAAATAATGGGGTTTGTTTTGTACAAAACACAGAGACGGGTACCCCAAAACATGAAAGTGTTCGCTCACTGATGTTGTGAGGAAGGTGTTTTTCTAAGGGTGGGGGTCCCATTAGTTGGTCTCATGTGTGGGGTTGATGAAGCGGATGAAAAAGTATCGCAGAAGGGATTATGTTGGTGGAGGTATTGTGGGCCAAATGCGAGGCGCGGTAGTGCACTTTTGATCTTCTTATACAACCTAGTCATCCGGGAAGGGGATTTTAGTTTGTATGGTAAGACTTGAACTTTATGCATGGTGGAGTGATGGGCATGAGTTGCTTCCCAGACTAAATTGGTATGGCCATGGCGTCACTTTTATTGTGATATATGGTCTACTGTGGGTGACGAGCGCCATAGAGGGGAGGCTCTACCAACCAATGAAGATGTTTATCATGTGCAGGGTGAGGTGATGATAAACACAGTCGAATATGTGGAACCTCTGGTTGATTTCTGATGGAGAAAAGATGTCAAAATATGCAGAGTTTTCTGGTACTCTATCATGCTAGGGGTAGAATGTTACCTGCTCTGGAACTTTAAGTGGATGGCGTTGTGAATGTTTTGTGAGCTTTTCCTGCATAAACAACTACCTCAAGGGAAAGCATCTTATTTATCAAATATTATTGAAAGTCATGAGCTTTAAAAAGAAGATGAGAGAGGGCATACCTGCCGGCGCTGAAAAATTATTTTTTCGGGAGTGCGAATGTGTGGCAACGCCTCTGGGTGTTATGGAGTATTGATCACAGTGTTGCTTTCAGTCTGGTGATCAGATACCCTGAGCTCCAGTTTTCCCTTGGGAGTTGTTACTTGGCTCCTAGTTTTGATTTCGGTTGGGGTTGCCCCCAGACTGAGATCATGGGGGGCATTGCTAGTTACTTCCCCCTGCCCAAGATCTCCCCTTTTGTTTGTTCCTCGGCTTGTTTTTTAATAATTTGGAGGATTTTCATAATTCTGCTAGTTGTATGGTTGATAATGAGCCTAGGAAGGGTTGCACTAGATTGACCAGTGCATTACATTGTGCCAGTGGTCCATTCTGTGTGGGGAATGGGGGATATCGATTCCCTTGTCCCTGGTTGGTATATGAGTGTCGGGGTGACTTTCATGATAGCTAGGTTGTGATACATTCTGAGTAGAATCGTATGAATATCCAGGGTATTGATTACTGCTGCCTAGGTGTCCTTGGGCCAAAGACCCGATCAAACCGTCTGCAGAATCGACGTGCATGGTACTACTGCTGCCTAGGTGAACTTGGGAAAAAGACCCAATCAAACCATCTGAAGGATCAATGTGCATGGTACTACTACTACCTAGGTGACCTTGGGTCAAAGACCCGATCAAGCCGTCTGCATAATCTACCTACTTGGGTGTTACTTCTGCCTAGGAGATCTAGGGTCAAAGACCTAATCAAGCCGTCTGCAGAATCTACTACCTGGTAACTCCCTGAGTATCATGGATGTTACTGTTGCCTAGGTGATCTTGGGTCAAAGACCCGATCAAGTCATCTTAGAATCTACCTATCTGGTAACTCTTTGAGTATCATGGGTGTTACTGCTGCCTAGGTGATCTTGGGTCAAAGTCTCGATAAAACCGTCTACAGAATCTACCTATCTGGTAACTCTCTGAGTATCATGGGTGTTACTGTTGCCTAGGTGATCTTGGGTCAAAGACCCGATCAAGCCGTCTACAAAATCTACCTACTTGGTAACTCTTTGAGTATCATGGGTGCTACTACTGCCTAGGTGATCTTGGGTCAAAGACCCGTATCAAACTGTCTGCAGTAGACGACGCGCCTAGTAACTACCCGAATACAGATTATTGCTGCCTAGGTGACCTTGGGTCAAAGACTCGATCAAACCATCTACAGTAATCGACGCACATGATAAATCAAGAGGATGAGGCAACCAGGTTCCCCTTTCCCTGGTTGGTGTATGGTGGCTTGGGGGGAGGAGAGACAAATGGTTGCCTTTCTAGTGACCATCGCTCCTCCTGCAGATACAGGATGACACGAGGTTAATCTCCAGTAGACTGGGTGGAGGGATCCTCTTGATAGGATTGATCGATGGCGTGTAAGGCATCCTTATATCGTGGGATCTATGGGAAATGATGGGTATAGTGCCCATAGTTGCTGCAGAGAGCATATGCATGATTGGTAAGAAATTATTTTCTTTACCTTTGGTGGTAGGTTCCTTTCTACGGGAACGCAACGTTGTGATGTCTGTCTCAAATCCAAGGAGTGGTTTTAATTCATCCAGCTCTAGGAAGATATGGGTAGGGTGTCCTATTACATCGCATATGGCGCAAACTGGTGATTCCCATTGTATTGCGGGAGTCACCAGCTTCTTTCCTCTCTTCTTAGTTTTCTTAGCCGTGATCACCGGTTTTTCAATGGAAATTTCCTTTGCAGGGATGGTTGTGACTGTTTCTTGGATGGGTGGGGCCTCCTCGGGACTGAGGGGCTTCAACCCCGTGGCAGTGATGTTGGTGGCTCCTGTTCCCGTAGGGGGAATAAGGTACCAAATTGGTATTGCCAATGATATGTTTGGTAACACCAGTGTTGCCAAAACCTGCTGGGAGACGAAACCAGCTGGGGGGTAGAGGAAAGGGGTTTGAGAAGTAGCGTAGGCTAGAGAAGCTATCGTGGCTGATGACTCGGTGCCATTACTGCTTGTGTCCATGTCCTGACTAGCTTCGGCACTTGATGTGGACATCATGCACACTGGAGCCCCTATGAAATCGGTTGATGAACCAGGGATAATGGGAGGATCTCCTAGGAATTACCCTAGAACAGACGACGGTTTGAACTAGCCGGGGCCATATTCTTAGTACCATGAAAGCACATTCGAGGATGTATCAATGTAGGGAAGAAATACATCAGTGTTTTTTAGGGGTTGTTTCTTGCTATGCATCAATTGGTCTACAGTAATGATGCGGTCCTCGTGGGGCAACATCATAATGCGGAAGACGAAGGAGGCTATGGCTGAAATGGCGTACATATAACTCCACCCAAGGAGTATATTGTAGTCCAAGTGAGTGTCCAAGACTTCAATGTCTATATGGACCGTCTTTCTGGCTAAGAAGACTGGGATGTTTTGGTAGAGGCTGGCAGGGGTTGAAGGACGACCGTCGTATGCTCTAAGCGTGATGACTGAGGGTTTTAGTTTGGGAGACACTAAATTCTTCCAAATATTTTTTGACATGATGCATGTGGATGCACCCTCATCGATGACACATCGGTGAATTGTGATATTCTGGACTGACACTGGTATCTGGAAGGAAACCATCAAAGGAAGCCTAAGGTTGGATTTTTCTAAGTTGAAAGCCATTAGGCATGTATCAGCAAGATTGATAGTGCCTAACGCGGAAAGTAGGTCTTTCCATTGTTTTGGGCATGACTGCAATACTTCCAAAGCTAACATAGTAGTGGGATATTGTGCTAAATCATCCACGATACTATAATTATGGGCTTCTTTGGAGTAGTTTCCTACTCACCTATTGGGTCCCTTCACCATATTTGGCAATGGTTAGATAGGCATCTTTGAAATGGTCAAAGGTGTAGTCGATGCATTGGTACTTTCCCCTGACGTATTGGTGTCTAGTGGGGTGTCGTAATTGTGATTCTGTGTTTGGAAAAGCATCTCTTCACCAATCATGTAGATTTCGTGGCTACTTTTCCCAGAGTCGTCTAGATTTTGCTGCTGAGTGCTTACCGTCCCTTGATGGGGGAAAGGTTCCTACATCACAGCTAGTTGCTAGGAAGATCCTCCTTGTCCTCGGTTACTCTGTAGCTTCTTCAGCTCAGACAGATCGGGACACTGGTGAGTATCATGGCCGTACTCACCATATATCGAACAAGAATGGTTTTTTCAGAGAGGTGGCCTTTTGCTCTACCATTGGGCATTGCTTGGCTCCTGGATCTGATTCCAGTTGGAGTTGCCTCCAGCCTGGGGTCGCGGTGGGCATTCATGGTTGTTGCCCCCCTGTCTAGGATTCCCTTTTGGCTTGTTTTCTTCTTTTTTCTTCACCACATTAGGAGGGTAATTCTCCTGATTATATTGGTGAGGTTGGTTTTAGGATGGCTGCACAAAGTTCACCTGTGCATTGGTTTGTATAGGCAGGTCTTGTAATGGGGACTGAGCGTAACGCGGTTCCTGGTTTGCACCTGGATATTAGATGGGAGCTCTTCCTTCAATTTTTATCCCTGTGTACTGGGTCCCCTGAGCTGGAGGATATGGTCCTCCTTAGTGATACACTAGCGCCCTATTGGTCAAATTTTGCCGAGGCATATGATGACTTTGAAAACCGGGTTGATGTACATTCTGGGTAGAAATATATGTGTAACCGGGGTTCTGATTTCTTTTTCCTAGGTAACCTTGGATCAATGACCCAATTAGTCCATCTACAGAGTTTGACATGCCTGGAAATTCTTGATAAGTTTGCAAGAACGGGGCATTGGGAAGGATGTTGTAAATGTATCATGACTGCATATAAATTAGCTCAAGCAGCTGGGCTTTGCTGATGGCATCCTCTTCGGATGTGGGCCTTTGTTGTGCCACATCCTTTGAAATCTCTGCCATGAGAGTTTTCAGGAACAAATCTAAAAGAACCTAGTCGTCGAGTTTTGCTTTATATAAACTGTGACGCCGCCTCCATTCGTGGAGATGGTCCGAGATATATACAGTGGGGGTTTGTCTAAAATGTGTCAATAATTCCATTACGGAATCATGGTGAATGGGTAACTGAAAATATGTTAGGAACGTGGTGGCAAGGGCGCTAAAGGTTCCATGTGAAGCAGAGGGTTGCTCCATGTACCATTTCGTATCTACTCCTGTTAGAGTGCATCGAAATAGTCTCAATCGCATAGTGTCTTCAATGATACTGTTTGGTGAGCACCATAGGTGGAAGGTCATGACGTGATTATCTAGATCTTCCGATTGCTTTCCTTCAAACTTTAGAATATCAAAAGGGAGCTTCGTGGGCATGGGAGGCCATGTAGGGTTGTGTGCAATGGGTTCATTCGTCAGCTTGGTAAAATCGAGTAGATTCAACGAAGCAAAGAAAGGTGACTGGGAGGTTGATGCCATTAAACTGTGTGAAAACACAAAGTTCTAGTTAGGAAGAGGGTTGGTCTGCGATGTACCCTGTTGTGTATTCGGTTGGCTTCCCGAATGGTTTGCACTCCTCTACCCCCTAGGGGTCGTGGGACGAGTGGCGTGTGGTGTGGTGATGGGAGACTGACCAGGGTTCCCAACTATGGATGCCCAAATAAAGGACGTACCAATAATGATGGCAGTGTTCTGTCTTTGACGTCTAAATGACGAAAGACCTGGAACCCCTCCTGGTAATGGGGGGAGGTCCAAAAGACACCTAGATTGACGAGGTCCTGTTGGGTCTGTTCTAGTGTCGACTAGGTTTGGTTTTGAAAAAATTTGAGAGGATAGAATCTATGATTAAAGAAAAATTTTGGTCACATACATAAAACAAAGCAAAAATAAAATAAATTTTCCCTTTAAATTAATTTTATGTGATCAAGAAATCAAAAAAGTGGTTTTTGTTTGTTTATGTATGATACTGAAAATCCTAGAATACCTATTCATCCTCACACACTCAAACGTAACTGGGCCTTGAGAAGATATCTTGCGAGTGCCAGCACAACGTCCCATAAGAGCTGGCGACGCCCCTAGTCAGTCGAAGAAAATCCACCAAGATAAGGGTAGAGGGTCTGGCGCTTTCCTGCATCGTCACCTATAGGGAAAGGATGCCCTAGATTTTGCCACTAAGTACCACCGTCCCACGCGAGTGTTTAAGTCTTGGGCTTCTTGGTAAGTCAGCTAACAGTACCAAGTATCAGTTGGGTCAGGTAGCCCCAACTGATACCGCACACACTATGCCTAAGCCTAATCCCCTCTGAAATGGGTCTCTGTTGTGCTTGGGTTTGATGCAGGAGCATCAACCGACATCAACCAGCATTGCATCTAGAAGCCATGTCATTTCTAGATTTAAGGAGAGCAAGCCCTGTGGAAGGAAAAACTGGAGCACAAATATACAAATACGTGATCGTTGCATTGAGATAACCATGAATCGAGATCCTTACGAGGTCTTAGAGATTCATTGAATCAATTCTAGGGAGTCGTTGATTACGTGTAGGAGGAGATTTTGGATCTTTCATGATCCACACTCTTGAAAAATTCTATAAAATTAATATTTGTTGTGTGAGGAGGATATAGAGTGTGAGTGGGATAATACAATGTAATCGTAGAATAATGCGTGACTAAGGCTGAAATGCCTTAGACTGTAACTGAGTTTGTATCTAATTGAATATGTATTATTTGGATTTTTGTGTATCTATGTGTCAGAATGTTGTATACTTACAGTTTAGTTTTATGAGTTCAATTCCGTGTTACGAGTTATTGATCGACCATCGATCACTGTGAGGATCGATGGCAACCCAATGTTAATATGTCGTCATAAGAGTGATTGATGTATGGAGTAATGTGCAGTATGTGTTATTCCAGAATGCGTTGGATGATGGAAGAAATCGTAACTGGGTAAATAGCAAGAGGAACAGTGGATTGGAAGGAGATCAGGAAGATCGAAAAGGATCATATGATAGTGCTGGTGTTGGGGTTCATGCTTCAGGAGTAGTTACAACGGAGCAGATGAACAATTTGGTTACCAAGTTAACATGCTTGAACAGATTGGCAACTCTGGAATGAATCGTATATTCACGCGAAGCCAAAGGTTGAATAGTGAGGCAATTGTTGATTTTGTAAAGGAAATTTGTAAAGTTTCTATGGAGGAGCTACGGTCCCCAAGTGATCCTCGTGTTTTTAGCCTTACTAAAATTGTTGAGATAGCACACTATAATATGAACCACATTAGCTTAATTTGGTCTCATATTTAGAATGTGCTTTCTAATTTCTTTGTTACAATTGGATATTCTAAAAATTTATCCATCGTTATTTTTGCAATGGATTCACTACAACAAATTGCTATGAAGTTCCTAGAACGTGAGGAATTGGTGAATTATAACTTCCAGAATGAATTTATGAAACCATTTGTTATTGTAATGCAGAAGAAAAACTCTGTAGAAATTATAGAACTAATCATTCGATGTGTTTCTCAAATTGTTTCTACTCGTGTAAATCACGTGAAGCCAAGATAGAAAATATGGGACATATTACACGAATTGCAAATAGGCTCTATCATATTGGGAATAGCAATATCCAGATACAAGCTCATCTACAGGAAAAGTCTAACTGGAATGTGTGGAAAATGACAACTCCTCAAAGTCGTAATACAGTGTAGAATTTTTTGCAGTAGCAATGTTACCGCACAACTACAGTACATGAGTGGAATGTACATGATGACAAGGATGAATTTTGTTGCTACGTGATAAATTATTTTTTTCATATCGTGGGCCCATAACCCACAGATCCATGCAGTTTGAGAATATACAGTTTCACTGCGTTAGGGTTTTCTTTTCCGTGGGCTAATAAGTGGATTTAAATCTCACTAAACAATCAACTTCTATGTTTCAATATGAAGAATGATCAAGGCAGCTTATTGGATGCCTACCCCCTTGATCCTAACTTAAACTATAAATTTTTTGTGGTCCCTGTGGGGAGAATTTAGTGGGTTTGGTTAAGTTAGTTTTAGGAGTATTTGCTTTTCTTAGTGGGTGAATGTGTGTGAGAAAAAAGTGGATAAGTGCATAGTTTGAATGTGTGGATATGCGATGATCCTTTTCAAAATCCTCTATTTAAACTATGTTGTATTGTTCCTTGCTCAAAAGAAAAACATGTACGGATATGGGCCGCTTTCTATTCTTCCTAGTTAATCTATGTGATTAACTAAAGGGAGATGGCCAGTTGTGAATAAAGAGTGTTCATATGCTTACCTAGGATCACCGGGGGCTGCAAAGGTAGCAGAGATTACTTTCTCTTCTATTAACAATTCAGTCCTAGTCCCGAAATCCTAGTGCAAAAATTGAACTAAACTAATAACTTTTACACTAGAAAAAGGCACTAACTAAGCATGCGTGGACTTGGGCCACTTACTTTGGCTAGTTATCCAGGTATGTTGGTACCTAAATTTTCAAAACATAAATATTTTTCGGAATGCAAGTTATTTTTCCCCCCTACTTAAACTATGTGTGAATTTTTGCAAAAATCAACTTGAAATAAAATTGACACTAAGCCTACAAAAAATAGCTAAGAGTGAGATTTAGCAAGTTGCAGGGTATCTCAACTAGTGCAGGCATATGTATTAAGGGCTGCCAAGCACTTTACAAGCAGGAAAAGACAGAAATGAGGGAGAAATTTCTCTTTCTGTCTTTTGCGCGCAAAAGGTTGAAATAGACACAATGTCTACCCCTGGGTCAACTCTGAACGCGTGCCCTGGGCACATCTTTGGGAGGGAAAAGTGTGAAAATTCCTGCAAAAGTAATTTTTGGAGTTGTTCTACTTCAGTCTGTCACTTGTGATGAACTAGGGAATGTAAGAGAAATCAGGAGAAATTCAGCTCCACTCCACAGCACAGACAAAGGTCTCTGCAAAAAATAAGCACAACCACATAAATTTGGTAATAAACATTAGTGGAGTCGACAATCATGTTTTAGTGCATTTGGTGCACGTATGTACAAAATCATACCAACTTAAGGGGTGTGGTTTACCCACTTAAGTTATTGGTAACAAACAGAAAAAGAAGTGGAGTCAAGAAAGTTAGTGGAACAAGCTAAAATCATAAACATACTAGATAGAGATATAACATGCATATATAAACTAAAACTAAACTAAAACTAAAACAAATAAAAACAAGCTCTGAATAGATTAAAAAAACTACAATAATCCGAATGGTGGCTCTTTGGCCCCTGCTATTGAGTGCTGGTAGGAAATGAGTATGAAACTTTAACCCTCTTGCCAAAGGGCCCCTAGAACATGGGTTGTAAGTCTCGATGCAAGGATGTTTTTACTCCCAAGCTTGCCTCGGTGTAAAGTCTCCCTCTCTCCACTGTGGTGGAATGAAGTTGTTGGGTGGCCAAAAATTGAGTCCCCTATATCTTCAGCTCTGGATCACACACTGCTGGTATTTCTTGGGAAATTTTAGCCAGCATAAAAATATGTTCACAAATTCTTCATCTCATGGTGGCCTTATATATGAGAATTCAAATCCTCCTTCCCTCTCTTGGTACATTATGGATGGTGACCCAAGAGAGGGGGATGATTTCTTTGTGTGCTAAAAATATTCCATTGTGTGCTCACTTGATGTTTAAGGAGGATTTGGTGGTTGTCCTTAGGCGGATTCAAGTGAGGAATCACTGTCCTAGAGTGTGATTTTTTTTTATCCCAAAAAGTGAATTTCGCCACTCCTAGGATTGCGTGCATATCAGGTCATAAGGCGCGCAAAGGCGCTCTTCACAAAGGATTATGTGCGCAAAATCATTTATGGCTTGCTCAAATTTGATTTTTCCTCAGACCTTAGAGATTTTTAAATACTTTCTAGATTCTCTAATGTCTTTTAGCCCTATAAATCCTTCTTCTTGACATTAAAAAATGTCATCTTCTGCTTGTACGATTTTCAAGTGTTAACACATATTGTACAATGTTGTGTATAAGTTTTGGGGCACTCGGCTTTTGCCGACTTATATCTTGTGTGTCTTGTGTATCTTTTGGTTCTTGAAAACTCTCAGTTAATTCTTTATTGTTTATATGAAATGGACATACATGTGAAATATTTCTTATGTAAGATATGTTGCTTAGTTGTTTTATGTTCATGGCTAGATGTGACCCTTGTATTGGTAAGTTCTTAAGTGGGTAAAGTTCAGCTTGGACATGAGTGGCCTAAGATAACGTATATGCAGTTATTAGGTGAACAAGGCACAATCTACTTGTATTAGGTGCAATTGATCAAGATGTTACGGCTGAGGTAAACCAATGTCACATGAACTGTAGTAGCCAAGGGGTGGATTGGGTTTCCAATTCATGAAAAAATCTAAGGCTAGTTGTGAGGGCATGTGTTCCAAGGCATGCTAGGGAATTCTAACATGTGCTATATAGTTCGAAGGCATGTCAAATATGCTAAGATGTGTCAAGTGCTAAGTCATGCCAAGATGTGCAAGGGTGTGACAATACGTGCCAGGGACTATCAAGGTAAAAGAAAGAAGAAACAAGTTAAACTACAAGTAAATGAACACATCATAAGGTTAATAAGTCATCAATTTACATTTTCCAAGAGGGGCATGCTGTGCACACCAACACAAGGTGGAAATAAGTGTCAAGTGCCAAGTGTTAGTGCATTCTAAGTGCCAAATCATCCTTTGTTACTTCTCTTCTACTTTCCAATAATTGATTCTCAAATAAATTTAATATTAAACCATGCCAAAGCATACCGAGGCATATTAATGAATGCTAGACATGCTAATGATCATAGCCTCTTTAGGACTACATCTCTTTTCGCCCCCTTAATTAAATGAGCTCATTATCGCTTGATGGTATTTCCTTCATCCTAAGGCCTCCTTAAATAGTTTTTCCTATACCTCTTAGGAATCCTCTAGAACTTATGGGTTTTATCCACTTAGACCTTACGAAATATTAATATCCCTTTTTTATTTTATTTTATATTTTAAACCCCATCTTCGGTCCAAAATCCTTTTTCTTGGCTTCTTTTCCCACAAAGCCTTTTGTGACCAAACTCACACAAACCCATCTCACTAGGCTTGTGGAGTACCTCTCAAGCTACACAATTCAACAACATAGCCTAGTTGTAGTAACTATAACTTGGTCAAGCTCTTGTAGCCAAGCGAGGGCTTGGTTGGGTTCCTAAGTTGAAAATTAAGGGTATTTTTTAGGGTATGATAGCTAGGGAGGGTTAGGGCATGCAAAGGAATGAAAAGGGAGGCTAACACATATCGGAAAATGTCAATGCATGCTGAAATAGAGTGTTAGGGAGTGTCAGGGAATATCAAGGGATAACTAGGTCACGATGCATGGAAAGGAACGAATAAGAGTGTGTGCCAGGGAGTATCAGTGAATTCAAGTGTGCTAAGGACAAAGTGTGTTAGGATAAGTTCAGAATAGGATTTACAGGAGGCAAGCCTACAGTTGTTATACATGGCTCGACATAGCAGTTTTAGACAAAGTGAGATCACTTTGTGCTAGGCACAACATTTTTTTTCCATTAGCTATTTTTTTTAAATGAGATGTGGCACACTTTAGCTACATGCTCATGTTTTAAACTATTCTCGATAATTTCATATTGTACATTGTTGTGTATAAGTTTTGGGGCACTCGACTTGTGTTAGCTTATATCTTGTGTGCCTTGTGCATCTTATGGTTCTTGCAAACTCTTAGTTAATGTTCTACTATTTATATGAACTGAACATACATGTGAAATATTGCTTGTGTAAGCTATGTTACTTATTCATTTTATGGACATGGATATATCAAGTGATCCTTGTCCTGGTAACTAATTAAGTGGGACAAGTTGAGTTTGGACATGAGTGGCATAAGATGAGTTATAGGTAGTTCTTAGTGAAAAATGCACAATCTATTTGTATTAGGTGCAATTGGTGAATTTGTTGTGATTGAAGCAAGCCAATATTGTCACATGACTACAATAGCCAAGGACTTGATTGGGTTCCCAAGTTGTGAAAAAATGTAAAGGCTAGTTTTGAGGACATGAGTGCCAAGGCATGCTAGGGAATGCTAAGATGTTCCAGATAGCGTGAAGGCATGTCAAACATTATAAGATGCGCCAAGAGATAAGGCATGCCAAGATGTGCAAGGGTGTGTCAATGTGTGCCAGGGACTGTCAAGGCAACAAAAGGCAGAAAAAGTTAAACTACAAGGAAATGAACACATAATAGGGTAAATAAGTCATCAATTTACCTTTTCCAAGAGGGGCATGCTAAAAACACCAACACTAGGCGCCAATAGGTGTGCAAAGTCTTAGTGCATTCTAAGTGCCAAGTCTTCCTTTGTTTCTTCTCATCTACTTTTCAACAATTTATCTTAAATAAATTTAATATTAAACCATGCCAAATCATACCAAGGCATCTCAACGTATTCCATACATGCTAAGACTTTCCAAGCGCCAATATGTGTCAGGGAGTGTTCTGCATGCTATGAAGTGGAAGGGCATGCTAAAGAGTGCTAAGGTGTGCTACAGAGTGCTAATGCATGTTGAGGAGTGTCAGGGAGTGTTCTGCATGCTATGAAGTGGAAGGGCATGCTAAAGAGTGCTAAGGTGTGCTACAGAGTGCTAATGCATGTTGAGGAGTGTTAAGGAGTACTAGGACAAAATATTAAGGGAGAACTAGGTCAAAATTCATGGAATTTATTGAATATGAGGAACATGTGCCAGGGACTAGTGTTAATGAATGCTAGTTTTCATGCCAAGGACGAAGTCACAAGGTATGCTAAGCATTGGTAAGGCATGCTAGGCATGTCAAGAAGTGCCAAAGTGTGCTAGGGAGTTCCGGGATGTGCTAATTATATGTGCCAAATAGTGCCAAGATATGCCAATACATGCCAGGTTATAAGGATATGCAGGGTGCTAGGTTATGTCAATATGTGTTAAGAAGTGTCAAGGAAAAAAAAGGAAGAACCAAGCTAAAATGAAAGTGAATGAACACATAAGAGGTTTAAGAAGTCGGGACTTTATCTTTTTCAAAAGGGGCATGCTAGGAACACTAATAATAGGTCCCAATACATGCCAAGTGGCATTGTGTGCCAAGTGCTAATGTATGTCAATGCATGCAACCAAGGTGTTACAAGGCATGCTAGGGACTACATGCATTCCGGCGCATGCTAGGAGAGTTCTATGTTGTTCTAGCACATGTCACCATGTTCTTGGGGGTCAGTGTCATGGAAAGATGTTCTAGGTACAAAGATGTTCCAAGACATGTGAGATGCTAAGAAATGTTAGTGTGTCCCAAAGCATTAATTAAAGGTGTGCCCAAATTTTTGAGGAGTGTTAGGTATTTCTCATTAATATAATTGATAGAGTTTGATTAAGTATTAAATAATATATTACACACACTAATGGAACTTTATCTAAAGGGAATTTGCTAGATTGTTGACACCTAATCCTAAGGGGTTGGGTGAGATTGTATATTATTGTAATTTAGTAAATAAGGAAGGCCAAGGGTCATTGGGAAGTGAATCCCAATAGTCTCACCTCCATGTATAAATGCACACACAATCTCCATCCAATATACATTGAGTTTTGCGGAGTTACCTCCTGGTCTGACATGGTATCAGAGCTAGTGCCATTTTTGGCATTCCTTCCTTTGGTGTAACTCCATCATGCTCTGAATTTTTGTAGATTGTCATTGTGCATTCAGTTTTATGCCTTATTTAGTTTTCTTACTGCTCCTCTGCCATTGATGCAATTCTGGAAAATTCTGCAATTTTTTTTTACTGCAAGTTCTGCAATTTTTCTGCACATTCTATCTATTATTTCTGCTAATGTGAATTTTCTACTCAAATTTTGAGCATAGTTAAATTTATTGTACATTTTTTTCTCATTCGCTGTGAAAATCACCTCTCTGATCACATGCTCACCCATTCCTCACAGCACCCTCATTCTCTGCCTTTGGCCCTCACCTGGCCCTACCCTCCCTTTCCGCCCCTCACCCCTCACACGTACAGTGACCCGTCACATTCCTTACGGCCTCTCGATCTCACTCAACCCACCTCTCACATCACTCTGCCCTCCCCCTCACGTTCTCCCCACCCGAACCCCTCACGGCCTCTCGGCCTCACTCAACCCAACCCTCACAGCACTCCGCCCTCCCCCTCACCCTCTCCCGACCCGAACCTCTCACCACCCTCAACCCGTCCCCTCACCACCCTCTGCCCTCCCCACCTTCTGCCCTCCCCCTCACGCACTCCCCACCTGACCCCCTCCACCCTCCCCATGGCCAACAACAAACCCCTCCCCACGCTCTTCCCCACTCCCAACACCCTCGGCCATCCCCTCCCGACTCTACGTTCTCCTATTTTTTCTTTTCGTTTTACAGAGTTTCCCCTCCCCCAAACCCTCTCCACCCCCTCCCCCCCCAAGTTAAACCCCCCCCCCCCCCCTAGTTAAAACCTCCCCCAGTTAAACCCCCCCCTAGTTAAAACCTCCACCAGTTAAATCTTCCCCTAGTTAAAACCTCTTTTTTTTTTACCCTAAATATATATATATATATATATATATATATATATTGCAGAATTGAGTTTTTTTACCCAGCAAGTATTTTTTTTCCTTCAAAAGAATGCATTCTCTCATATCTATTGTAGGAGTTGTTCTCTCCGGAAAGGAGAACTATCGTGAATGGTCTCGGAAAATCAAACACACACTCATTTTTAATGAGCTGTGGAAAGGAATTTGTGAAGGAGAAGATGACCTTCCACCAGCAAAGCCCACTTCAGACAAGGAGATCGCCATTTGGGAAAACAAGAACTACAAGGCCTATGCCTTGATTGCGGCTTCCGTAAATGAAGAGGTGAGTCGCCATATTACACCATTTTCAAATGCCTATAAAGCCTTGAGCAAGCTAAAATAACTCTATGACTCACATTTAGAACTTGAAGTTGTTCAATTAATTATTAAGTTGTTCAGTCTGGAATTGAAAAATGATGATCCTCTTGCTTTAGCTTCAGAAGTAAGATCTATCATGCATGATATTAAGAGCACTGGTGAATATGTTGACATATCTCTCATATCATATGTTAAGGCTTTGTATCCCACTTACTCAAATTATCTTGAGTCATTGCAAGCAAGTGGAAACCTTGTGAAAAGCACTTTTGAGTCCCTTGAGAAAAATTTTGCAGAAAGAGAGAAAGATTTTGGAAAGATGACCACCCCGGTCTTTTGAAGAGGCTATATGCTTTGCACATAAAGAGAAGAGTCATGCTCAAGATTATTCCAAAGAAAGAGGTGGCCGAAGAGGAAGAGGAAGAAGAAATTTTGGAGGAAGGGGGGGCAGACAAACTCAAACTGAAAAATCTGATCTTCATTGCATACGCTGCAATAAATACTAGCATGATGCATCTACATGCAAGATACCTTGGGATAAAATTGAGCAGAAAAGGAATCAATAAAAAAGGTAAAACTAATGACAAATACAAAGGTAAAGCACGTGAATCTGCTCATTTTGTTATAGCACATTGTAACAATGGAGTAACTGAAGACATGTTTGATGTTTCATTTACTTCTTGGAGAAATTATTGGTTTCTAGATTCAGGAGCAACATGTCACATGACATTTAGAAAAGAATTTTTTGAAGAATTTACTAACAAAGTTGACGGAGCAGTATATTTTGCAGATAAATCCAAACTCAAGCTATCAGGGCTTGGCACAATCAGGCTTAAGTTGCCTGCTATTCCAAATCATCTTCTACATGAGGTTCTATACCTCCCTGAGTTGAGGAGAAACTTGTTGTCCTTGGTCCACATCTGCCTGCAAGGACACTCCATTCACATGTTTGATGGCATGGCTAAGGTCAGAAAAGCATCACTTGTCGTGGAGGGAATAGAAGAAGGAAGACTCTTAAAGCTGCAAGGTTCCTTTGCTCATACACAAAACTTTGCATTCAGTTCACATCATGATGAAGGTACATTCCCATCAATTCTTTTATGGCATGTTAGATTTGGACACTTAAATTATAACGGCCTTCGATTGTTGAAGAAAAATGGTGTTAATGGACTGCCTACAATTCCTAGGAAACTTAAGCAATGTGATGCTTGTATTCTAGGAAAGCATAGCAAAAATCCATTTCATGATTCATATTCCAGAGCACATAGAAAAATTGAGCTTATTAATTCAGATTTATGTGGCCCTATGCCTGTTTCTTCTGAAAATGGAAATAAATATATGATGACATTTATTGATGATTACACCAGAACGTGTTGGGTTTACTTATTGAAGAACAAGTCTGATGTTTTTCAAAAATTCAAGAATTTTCATGCATGGATTGAAAATTATGCACAAACTCATATTGGCTCTTTACGTACTGATAATGGAAAATAATACACTTCAAATGAATTTGAAAATTATCTTCATCAACACGGGATCAAACATCAAACAACTGTGCCTTATAATCCCCAACAGAATGGTGTAGCTAAAATAATGAACAGGACAATTTGAAATATGGTTCGGTCCATGATGTTTTTTAAGAATGTAAAATTGATGTTTTGGGCTGATGCAGTTCTATGTGATGTATACATAAAGAATAGGTGTCCTTCAAATTCAATTAGAAACAAAACTCCTTATGAAATGTGGCATGGCCACATTCCTTCGGTAAAGAATTTCAGGGTCTTTGGTTCCACTTGTTATGCTTTGATACCCAAGGTTATGCTAGAAGTCGAAAATGTAACTTCTTGGGGTATTCCAATACCTCCAAAGGATATCGTCTCTATGATGAAGTCAATAAGAAGTTTGTAATAGCAAGAGATGTCATATTCCTTGAATCTTCCAAGACTGACAATGTTGTTGAGCGGCAACTTGATCGCTTGGATAGATTCACACATGAAAAGTATTTTCAAGAATTTGATAATCAAACTCGACATCTTGAAGGGGGGATTCCTATACAGGATCAATCTGTGGAATCATTTCCCGAGGCAATTTCTCCCCCACCTAAAGAACCAACCACGGATAACACCTTGAACGATGTGATTGACAGCATTGAGATATTGAATCTTGATTCAATTCCAACTTAGTCAAATGAGCAGCCTGGGCCATCTCAAAAAGGTCCCCCCAAATGGCTGACAAAGGTACTATAAAATGTTCATCTCGATGAGGTTGGAAAAACAAGAACAAGAAGTTCCACTAGACAAAACGAAGGTGATGTAGATAATTTTGATTCACCTGTTGACATGGATATTGCTTATAAATATGAATTGAGTTTTTCTACATATCATGAACCAACTTCCTTCAAAGAATTCGCTTCTCATGATGAATGGAATGTAGCGATGCAAAAGGAGTATGATGCCTTGATAAAGAATGTAACTTGGAAGCTGGTTGATCTGCCTTTGGGAACCAAACCAATTGGCTGTAAGTGGGTCTACAAGACCAAGTACAAAGCAGATGGTTCACTTGAAAAGCACAAAGCCAAGCTTGTGGAAAAAGGTTTTGCACAGAATGAAGGGGTCGATTATGAAGAAACTTTTTCTCCCACAGCAAAATGGGCCACCATCCGGACTATCTTTTCCCTAGCAACACAGAAGGGATGGAAAGTCCATCAGATGGATGTAAAAACCATCTTTTTGAATGGATATCTAAAGGAGAAAGTTTTTATGTCCCAGCCAAAAGGATTTGTTGTGAAGGGCCAAGAACACAAATTATACAAGCTTATAAAATCCTTGTATGGCCTCAAGCAAGCACTGCGAGCCTGGTATGAGAAATTAACTGAGCATCTTCTGAAACTTGACTTCAAACATTTTGATCTTGATGATGAAACCTTGTTTGTTAAGAAAGTTGGAAAAATAGTTGTATATCTTGTGGTGTATGTAGATGATATTTTGATGATAGGGAACAATGAAAGTTGTATTGCATCCATAAAGAAAGAATTGAAGAAAGGTTTTGAAATGACTGATTTGGGTTATGTTCATTACTATTTGGGTATTGAAATAACTCAACATCCTAAATTTATATTTCCTTCTCAAAATAAGTACATTGGAGATCCTTTGAAAAAGTTTGGCATGGATGAATGCAATCCCTTAACCACTCCAATGGAACAAAATTTGAAGCTCACATCCATTGAATGGAAGGAATTCGAGGATGCAACAAAGGATATACAGCTTGTTGGAAGTCTTATCTACCTGACTACCACCAAAACCAGACATCTCATTTGCTGTTGGAACCCTCTCCAGGTTTATGCAAAAACCTTGTGAAGGACATTGGTCTGCTGCAAAAAGATTTCTAAAGTACTTGAAGGGGACTCAAGACTTTGGACTCAAATATACACAGGTAGGCAATTTCATCTTGATCATATACTCTGATTTAGAATTTGATGGGGACAAAGAAACTGGGGTGTCTACTTCAGGTTATACCATGATTCTTGGATCAGGAGCTGTCTCATGGAGATCACGCAAACAATCAGTTCCAGAAGATTCCACCACTAAGGCAGAATATGTGGCAGCAGCTGAAGCAACAAAGGAAATTGTGTGGCTCAGGAAAATCCTTGAAGATTTGGAGATGAAACAAATGCATTCAACACCACTCATGATCGACAACACTTCTGCAATAAATTTGGCCAAGAACCCGAAGTTCCATGATCAAACAAAGCACATCAATACAAAATACCATCTGATTCGACATCATGTTCAGGCCAAAACCATCCATCTACATCATTCTTCCACAAATGAGCAGACTGCAGACATCTTCACCAAAGCACTTGGAAGAGAAAAGTTTGAAAAGTTCAGAACGATGCTTGGACTCACCGAGGTCCCTTCAGATTAAAGGGGGGAATGTTGACACCTAATCCTAAGGGGTTGGGTGAGATTATATATTATTGTAATTTAGTAAATAAGGAAGGCCAAGAGTCATTGAGAAGTGAATCCCAATAGCCTCACCTCCATGTATAAATACACACACAATCTCCATCCAATATACATTGAGTTTTGTGGAGTTACTTCCTGGTCTAACATAGATAATAAACTTAATAGATATGAATCATGTGTTGACTCATACGAAAACTCTATTTGACTAGTCATTACTTAAGGGAAATGATTCACACTAATTACTTCTTAACAAATTAACTAACTCTAACCACTATGGCGTTGGAAATATTATAAAAAAAATCCACAATAATGGTCTTAAATTGTTATCTTTTGAAAAAAATATATTAACAGGCACATAGCGTCATCAAAAACTCATTGGAAAGATCAATGATGATGAACATTTTTTGACCGTCACCAAAAGTGACAAAAAGAGCATTGGTGAGGGTCATTCAAAGTTCGTCACTAGAAGTGTCACCAAAGAGAGAATTAGTGATGTGCCTTTAATGACCCTCACCAAAAGTGTCATTGAAAATGGCTTTGGTGATGAACCTTAAAGGACTATCACTATATACACTTACAATAATGTTTTTTTAAGGACCGTCACCATATGTGACATTGGTGATGGACCTTAAAGGTTCGTCACAAGCATGATCCTCACCGATTTCTTTTTTTCTTGTAGTGTTGGTATCATTCACCTAGGGTACAGTCGAGTCAGCAGATGCATTCAGATCTACATGAGAATAGTCCATCTAATCAACAGTGACAATCCCCCCCCTTCGTGGGGAAAACATAAAATGTGAAATAATGAGGAAGCAATAGCATCCATCTCATAAATCCGGTTTTGTCCCAATAGAAGGTTGTAGTCTAGATTTGCATCAACTATCTCGACCTCAATATTGATAGTTTTATCGCAAAAAAAGATGGGTAAAGTTGGAAAAATTCCATGTGGCCTGTGAGAATGACCATGAGACGCAGTTAGAAGAGTAGCTGAAGGGACAGCTGAAGGAGATCCAATAGCCTTCCAACATGAGATAGACATCACACACATGGAAACACCCTCATCGACTATTGTTGGAAATATATTGATCTTTCGATATGTATACTTAATCTAAAAATCCATATGATGAGGAAGTCTCTTTTTGAAAGTCAACATATCAAATGTGATCGTAAGAGGATTTTTTAGATCAACAGCCCCAATGGCAGTGAGAAATGCACTCCTTTGTGCAGGACATGACTGGATTACCTCTAACGCAGACATGGCACAAGGACTTTGAGCCATATCTTCTACGATCGAGTAGTTCTGGGAAGCCTTGGCATTAGGATTGATCATCGTACGCTTTTTAGACCCTTTCGGCATCCGAGGTATAGGCTCAACTGCAGTCCTCTCGATATGGAGTGGCTCAACATTATTAGGAGCACCTTTAGCTTTCGAAGACTCATCTTCACCATAATCACGATATCTCGTAGCGATATCTGTGTGAGCACTCATCATATATACATTTGATGAATTTTCCCCTGCCTGGTTGCCCTCAGAGGGAGCTCCAGTATTCGCATTCGCGCCAGTAAGCAGTTGTTGCCTATGGGGAAAAGGGTTTATCAATACAACCTGGGAGCTAGAAGAACCCTACTGAGCTAACAAGAACTGACGATCCTAAATTTTCGGGCAGAGGTGAGTAAGATGGTCTCCGGTGCATAACTTGCATGGAAACTTAACCTTCTTATTATCCCTCTTACTCTCTCCAACATGATCGTTGCATTTGTTCGCATTTTCCTTCCCATCCTTGTATTTTTTCTTATTATTCCATCCCTTCTTCTTCCCATCAGATTGTTGATTTCCTTTGGGGTTAGAAGCCTGAACGACATTAATAGTCAGGGGCTAAGAAGGAGTTGACACCGACGACATAGCCTGAACAGAAGGAGAAACTTGTATAGACTAATGTTGCAATTGATTTAGCAGGTTATTCATACCACTATCGATCATACCGATAAGTCCATCAGCATGAGGACCAGGCTTCGTTTTGGCTAAATATAGCTTGGAATGAGTAGCACCCAGAAAAATCTTATTAAGGACCCCAGACTGAGAATAGATCAGTTCTAGCTATCGAGCCCTAAAGATAACCTGTTCTGTTAGCTGCCCGTAATTTTATAGATTGATTGAGATACAAATTGACAAGGGTAACATCAAACCAAGCTTTACAGCTCTAGGATCTAGCCCTCCTAGTCTCAGAGAGGGATCTCTCAATGTGTTTGTAAGGATATAGCTTGATGCTTTTAAGAGGTTGGTTTTAGGCTAGTTATTGAGTAAAATTTTGTTTGTTTGGGTTTGGTTGGGCATGATACTTTGATAGATTTTAGATAGGAAACATGGAAGATTGTTAATTCATTGGGAAATGTAGTCTAAAAAGGTTCTGATGAGTTCATGAATGGTTTTAGGAGCATGTGCAAGGAAAGTTTACTTGTTTGGTGGATCTTTTAAGGTTATGATGAATTTTATGAAATGGACATAAAGATTGAGAACCAAAAACTAATAAAGGGCTGAAACAGAATCCTTTATATACTTGTAAACTGAGGGAGTTAGAAAATTGATAAGAACAACAAGATAATAAAAAGCATAAGCAGAGCTTAATACATTTGATTTCAGACTGAAAACAGATAATTAACCAAGACAAACATTCAGATAAAAACACAGAAAGGTAAGAGACTTATCCAACTTTCAGAGCTTTTATCATCTAGAGCATAAAACATTTAAGATATACAAGTAACTATAACCATAGAAGGAGAGAAAACTCTAAAATCCAAAGTTACAGCTATAAGGTTTCCTTGAAACAATTTCCGCTAAGTAAAGGCAAAGAGCATGATTTTAAATAGAATTCTTTGACAAACCTAGACAAAGATTCTTTAAAGAGATGATTCCAAGATCAGAATATTTCAGTGGCAACAATATGCAAGGTTAACCATAAATCATAATTGATGCTAACTGATCTAATTTATTCAAGAAATGGATGAGCTAAGAACTTGTTAGTGAGAAAAAAGATGAATTCTCTAATATATCCTAGCAGAAGAAAACATTAAGGTAGTGAAGGACAAACAGATTGAAGGTGCCATTAGAAACATTTCTTAATCTAAATTATTTGTCCTACTACAACATAGCAAGATGGAAAACATAATGGAAAACTTAGAAAAACATAAACAGAAGAAAACTTCACCATCAACCAAGCCTATGGATCTTGCAAACAATCCTTCTCCATCAACAAGCAAATCAAATCATGCATGACATCCAAAACATCAAATTTCTCTTCAAGAGCTTCAAAGGACTGTGTATTATTCCAGCATCAGTGATCAAAATCCAACATTTACAATGAGTTCCAGTGCAGTATTTATACTGCAAATGAGGAGGTGGAACTATGTTTTAGGGTTCAAATTTCATTTATGATAGAGTAAATACATTCCTGACCTTGATAACCATGCAAGGTGTTAGCCACCTGTAAAATTTGATTATCCCAAAAAGGTGGCTAAATCTATTTTTGAGCCTTCAAGGAACAATTTTTCTCACTAAAAACTGTTGGCTCTTGAAGACTTTTTGAAGGCCTCATGCCTCTGTAAAAACCTTCACTGATGTTCCCATCTTGAAAGAACTCTGAAATCCTGCTGGTCCCATCTTGAAGTACTGCTGCAAGCACCATTTTCTCCCTTCCTCCTCTTTAAAAGATAACCTCTTTTTCTACCCCTTCATTTCCCATGAAAATCCAACAATTTCATGTTTCTGCCTTTTCCCCTCATCAAAATCCCCTTTATAAGGTTTAAGACTCACTCTTGGCCTTATCGAAATCCTCATTTCCTTTGAAAAAACGTTGAAAAATCATAAAAATACATTGTTTTGACTTAAACCCCCTTGGGCTAAGTCCCTAGCTTTTCCGCCCATACACTCTGGCACTATGACCGCGTGCTGAGCCAGTCGGGCGCTTATTCGGTTTAAATAAATATTTCTTCGCAAAACATTAAAAGACCCTTGATATTTATTTAAACCGTCAAAATTCATTTTATTTAATTTTTCCGCCCGTGCAAATTATGGAGCGATCTCGACCCCCCAACCGTGAGCCGTTTTCCCAAAACCGCGTGGTTTCTATCACACCACTCTTCGGTGGAGGGCGGGTTTTGCTCGATGGCCAGCGATTCCATACATCGCTTGACACGCGTCCCTTGTACTATTTGTAAAACCGTCGTCCATCCATCATCCATTGCACGTTAATGTTCGGACCGGGATGCCCAGCGATATCGCTGTCCACCGTCCGATTTGGGGCGGGCCATCCAATGGTGATTGCTCGCCGAAGATGCCCGACAATTAATGAAGGTGCCCACGTGATAACCGGGCTACGGCACGGCGGAAAATCAATCTCTGCCGTCGATCTGATCTGCAGATCGACGGTCCATATTCTGTCGCCCATTTTCCTCCGTTTGACTTTCAACCTCCACTCCCGACCGTCGATCTCTTCGCAACCGACAGCTCAGATTCAATCTTCTTCCACCCGTTCTATGGTCTCTCCCGATTAATCCTGACTGTTGGATGATGCCATCCAACGGCCACGCTTCCTACACACGTCCTTTGAAGCAGTCAACCTATTTATGCAGGATTTTATGACATTTTTTGTATTTTGCAGGGGTTTAAGTGATTTTCCGCTAAAATTGAGAAAATTCGAAAGGAGAGGGTGACGATCCTCCCGCTTTTGATTCACCAAGGGAAATCAGTCACAGGTGTTCAATTTCACGTTTCATCATTGTTTATCCAAGCACTGATGCCACATGACCCTGCACGACCCTGCACATCAGCAGAAAAATATGAAACCAACATAGGCAAAGAGTATCAGAGACGAAGACCAGAATTTACCAGAAAAGAGGGTTAAAGGACAGATTTGCGGGGATTATGTCTAAGATGCTTATCAAAAGCCTAATCCCCAAATAAAACACAGTTTACAGAAAACCTAAAGTGTTCTATCAAGCAGGAATGCCTCCACCGCCATAACCTGAGGCAAATTGATTCCTCGGCTACCACAGTGCCATCTATTCCTCAAAGTACTCAATCATAGGCTGAAGTTATTGATCGAATGAAGATTTTCGCCTCAGCACAGCCGGAAAGTTACTTCTGCAAGGAAACTTAATGACAAAATATCAGCAGAGTTACTTCAACATTACACAAAGCCTCAAAGGTCAACAAAAGCTCCCACCGAGCTTAATCTTTATGTAAAAACATTTAATACAGAGTATCCCCATGTAAATTTCTTCATTGAGCCCCTCAAAGGCCAAGAAGTCATTAAGTCTGTATTAATTGTAAATTGAGATCTTTTATCAGATCTCACCTCCTCATTCTTCTATATATACTACAGTAGAAGATGAGTGAG
The DNA here is from genome assembly GCA_034641835.2 of Pinus albicaulis. Classification (NCBI taxonomy): domain Eukaryota; kingdom Viridiplantae; phylum Streptophyta; class Pinopsida; order Pinales; family Pinaceae; genus Pinus; species Pinus albicaulis. The sequence goes on from CM076569.1 coordinate 308,102,611, forward strand.
GGGTTGGTTGGTTGGTTGTTGTTTGATCACAAGCTGTAATATTGAAACTCTCTAAAATCACTACATAGTCCTTTGAAGTTGAAGAACAAATTGAAGTCTTGGAGGTCTTGATGATGTTGTTGCATGTTTGTTCCTGGGAAGGCTCTATCACTGGATTCATGAGCTTGGCTGTTGGTGAAGTATTCTGAACTGTCACATGTTTTTCCCTGTTTCCATTATGTTCCATAATTTCTCACTATAGTAGGATAGAAAATAATAGGCTAAGAAATGACTCCTAGAAGCACCTTAGACCTGTTCATCCTTCACTGTTTTATGTTTTCTTCTGCTGAAGTATTTTAGAGGCTTTAATCTTTCTCTTTAGTCTTCATGCTTGTTTATTTCGTTAATAGTTTAAACAGTTGGTTTCAGCATGATTTATGGTTCTCCCTGCTTGTCTGTTGCCACTTAAAAACTGTTATTGAAGTCTCCCTTTAAAGTTCTTTGCTTATAGTGAATCAGAGAGGTCTGTTTTGATCTTACCCTTTGTTCTCACTTAAACAGTTGGCTTAAAGGTCGTTATAATTATGATCATAGATGTTTTTAGGTGTTCCCTCTTCTATGACTATGATTATCAGTAAATCTTATATGTTTTCTAAAGTCCTTTAGAATAAAATCTTTGAGGAAATAGGGTGTTCCCTGAATCTTAGATTTTACTTTGAAAGTTGTTTTGAAATCATTGTTTTCTTAAAGGTGTGATTTGTAGAATTTATGGTTAGCCCTGTCTATCAAAGAACTCTTTATTGTTTCAAATTATGCTTTCAAATTCCCTTTGTTGAGAATTAAAACTCTCTTTCCAAATCATTAATGTTCATTCCATTCCAAAAACAAAAGGATCTTGTGGCCAAGTTAGATTTGCCCTTTGATATCCCATATCCTTTGATAAGTGTGTTATGATCTCTTTTTGACTCCTTTGCCCAATGAAACAGATATTTTACTGTCCTATATATCTTTCCTAGACCTTTTATGCTCTGCTGTATCAATTCAACCCAACCAAACAAACAAATACCTGCACTTAATAACTAGTCTAAAACCAATACTAAAAGCACACAAGATAAACCTTTGCAAAACAAACTTTTGAGAGATCCCTCTCTGAGAACAGGAGGACTAGATCATGTAACTCTAAATATTGGTTCTGATGTTGCCTTGTATTTTGATTTTCCAAACTATCAAAACACGGGACACCAACATAATGGCGATCACGGTGGGACCATTCTGAGTCAGTGACAATCTAAAGTGACCCTTAGGACTCTAGAAATCCCTTATTTTCAAGAATATCTAGTGATTATTAGCCACCTCATCGCCACCAACATAATGGCGATCACGGTGGGATGCTGATTAAAATCTGCAAAACAAAGCACTCACTGTCTAAAAGTATAACATAAGTAACCTTCTTCAAGCACTACCAAGCAATGGTAATCATGATAAGACCTTTTGAATCAGTGACAAAATAAGTAACTCTTAGGGTTCTTATAAAGCCTTTTCAAACCTTGAAGATTTCAGTTACCAAGCCATAAGAGTAAACTCTGTACGTTTTGACACCCTAGCTAAGTGTTAAATCAGACTTAGAACACTCTCTTAACCTATAAGACCAAAATAAATCAGAAAAACCCAAAACTTTTTAGTTTGGCTTCATAATAAACTGGTGGTGGACCATAAAACCTTTTACCTCTGAAAAGAGCTAAAAACTTCCACTTGGTGACTCCACACTCTGAAACTTCCAGAAGACCAAATGACTCCACTGGTAGAAGACCCTGAACTGATTGACTAGACACAGTGACCTCTTTCTGGATTTACAAACATGATTCCAAGAATACAACGAAGATATGCCCCAATGAGTAGAGATCATATCCCTGGGTTTCCACATAAGATGCCCCAAGTGAATTGGGATGACAACCTGCCTGTTTTTCAAGGTGAAAAGTGTGATGACCCTCTATTACATCTCATCAAATTTCATACACATGTATGGAGGTTGAAAGTTGAATGGCATGAAGACTGCCTAATGAAAATGTTCATGTTAACATTAGAAGGAAAAGCTAGGGATTGGTATGAATGCTTAAGATATAGTAGTTTGTTTTCTTTAAGAGACCTTGAATATGTGTTCTATGAGAACTATAAAGAAAACTCTACATCATTATCATTGGGTGCAATATATTATGATCCATCACAAAACATCACCCAACACATTATAGATAATGAGGAAGCCTTGGAAGAGATGCATCCTGAAGATCTTTTAACAGCCATTCATGAGTTTAATCTCCTATTGAAAAATTTTAAGAATATAAATGAATCAGTTGAGGAAGAGATGATCCAAGAAATAATGGACGTTCCTCAAGAAATCCCTGAAAACTCAAATATTGATTCGTCATCCCTTATAGCCGAGGCTCAAGAAGACATCCAGCCTTAAAATCAGTCTTCACAAGAGACAGAGAACTGCTGTACTTCTGTTCAAAGGGACATGGAAACATATTCCCCTTTGACAGAGAAGGAGATAGATCAAACTATTAATAAACAGTCAGTCTCTGAAATTTCTTGCAAAACGAACACTCTGGCCCATTCACATAAAGAACTTTGTTGTATAGGTTTAGAAAGTTCTTTTGTAGATCAGAATGAACAAGGATATACTGATATCCCAATATCTTTGACTGATGAAATTGTTTATTCAGATAATTTTCCGAAATTAAATCAGTCTAATGATGATGATGATTTCCAAGAAGAAACTAATCATGCAGGGAAACCAGCATTTGATTGGTGTTATGAGTTTCACCATCGTCAAATTGAAAGAAGAAATCACCCTTTTCAATCCATCTTCAAAAGCTTTCACTTAATTGGGAATCAACAGCCTTTCAATTCACAAGGTGAAGAGAAGAGTAATGAAGAAATTTTTGAGCAAGAAGCAACCATTGAATATACCCCTGCTGAAGAATATAATAACCTCCCCATAGAGTACATTCCACTAAACCAGAGCTTACCAGGGCTACAAGAAGACAATACGGCCAAATATGATGAGTCCTCCAGTTCAGATGATGATGAAGAAGAGGGAGAGAAACAAATAGAAGACTGTCCTACTGAGGATATACCATCTTCTCAAGAAGAATATTTTTCCTTTTCTGTTAAGAATGATGAAGCTTCCAAGCAACTTTCGGAAGATATGCTCCTCAAAGCTGAAGTCTTGGAAGCAGACAATCTACTAGACATGGAGGGCCAAAAAGAAGAGAATATTTATCTTTTCTTTGTTGATCCTATGGAAAAGTGTGTCGAAATCCCAATTGGCTCAAATTACCAAGCAGTGATCCTTTGCAAGAGCCAGAGACATGAAGAGCTGTCACCTTCTGTGATAACCTTAATATTGAAGGTTAGTCTTAAATATGTTCTATGGATACCTCTGACAAGCAGCCAGAGTTTCTTCTTCTTCTTGACATTACTCAGCTGGCTGCATTGGCACTTTTGTATCATATGAAAATCTAAATATTCCAAGTTAGAATAGGTTAGATAGGAATTTCAATAAAGCTCAACCTTTGAGCATTTAGTTATATGTTATTTTCTTCCTTTTAGAAAATCAAAAATACAAAAACAATAGAAAGAGAAAAGAGGGCAGATTGTAAAAAACAATAAAGGTATAGCCCCATACCAAAAAAGAGAAATACAAATCTGAAAGCGTGCAAGCTTAAATGCCACTCCTAAAGAACACACTTCTAGTTAGTCAAAATGTCTAATCTTGACTAATTAGCTTTAAATTTTCTGCTGATAGGATAATGAATTCGATTTGCCAAACTGTTTAATATTGGCTTAATCAGTAAATAGATTAGGATAGAAATGAAAGGTTCAAACATGTTCAAAACTTGAACCTCATTTTCCAAAGAGATATGACTCAAATATGTTTTATTTTCTGAGTCAAAAAGATGTAAAAATCTGGTTCTAATTAGCTCAAAATCTGAACCAGAAGAAAAGGAAAGACAACTCAATAAGAGTCAAAACAGAGCTGTGAAAAGAGGAAGGAAATGTTTCCAAATTTTCAGATCTTAAGCCTTCCATTTTTTATTCATTCTTTCTGCAAAATAAATGTCTATGTGCAGCTTTTCTTTATGCCATAGATCACAGCAAGTCAAACAGCTTAATCTTGACTTGACTATTTTTAAATTTATGTTTTAGAAATTTAGAGAATGAAAATCTGTTGGACAGTTTAATCCCAACAGATAGTAGAATAGGTAGAGAAGCATCTGAACTCAACTATTTAATCTGATTTCAGGGAGAAATAAGGAGTAGAATTAGATTAGTTTCCTGATTTCAAAAGAATAAAATGTTGTGAAAATAGTTTGCCAGTCCAAGTGCACTCTATTGAAGAAAAAATGTTAGATCTGTAGGATTGGGTAGGTCGAAAGTTGTATTGACGAAGATCCATTGCTTTTATGTCTACTAATACATTTTCAAAGAAAATCATCCCAGCACAGGAAGAGTAGCCCAATGGATTAGGCAACTGATAAGCCCCCCAGAGAACATTAAAGGATCAGGCACAGGTCAGCCTTCCAGAGAATGCAGGTCTGAATTCTTGATGCCTTCAAGAAGGCACCATCCGCAAGTGGAGCCACTGTTAGCCACCTGTAAAATTTGATTATCCAAAAAAGGTGGCTAAATCTATTTTTGAGCCTTCAAGGAACAATTTTTCTCACTAAAAACTGTTGGCTCTTGAAGACTTTTTGAAGGCCTCGTGCCTCTGTACAAACCTTCACTGATGTTCCCATCTTGAAAGAACTCTGAAATCCTACTGGTCCCATCTTGAAGTACTGCTGCAAGCACCATTTTCCCCCTTCCTCCTCTTTAAAAGCTAACCTCTTTTTCTACCCCTTCATTCCCCATGAAAATCCAACAATTTCATGTTTCTGCCTTTTCCCCTCATCAAAATCCCCTTTATAAGGTTTAAGACTCACTCTTGGCCTTATCGAAACCCTCATTTCCTTTGAAAAAACGTTGAAAAATCATAAAAATACATTGTTTTGACTTAAACCCCCTTGGGTTAAGTCCCTAGCTTTTCCGCCCATACACCCTGGCGCTGTGACCGTGCACTGAGCCAGTCGGGCGCTTATCCGGTTTAAATAAATATTTCTTCGCAAAACATTAAAAAACCTTTGATATTTATTTAAACCGTCGAAATTCATTTTATTTAATTTTTCCACCCGTGCAAATTATGGAGCGATCTCGACCATCGATTCAATCCATGGATCCGATGGTGCGGAGCGCGCCTCCCTATGGACCCCCCAACTGTGCGCCGTTTTCCCAAAACTGCATGATTTCTATCGCACCACTCTTCAGCGGAGGGCGGATTTTGCCCGATGGCCAACGATTCCATACATCGCTTGACACGCATCCCTTGTACTATTTGTAAAACCGCCGTCCATCCGTCGTCCATCGCGTGTTAATGTTCGGACCAGGATGCCCAGTGATATAGCTGTCCACCGTCCGATCTAGGGCGGGCCATCCAATGGTGATCGCTCGCTGAAGATGCCCGACAATTAACAAAGGTGCCCACGCGATAACTGAGCTACGGCGCGGCGGAAAATCAATCTCCGCCGTCGATCTGATCTGTAGATCGACGGTCCATATTCCGTCGCCCGTTTTCCTCCGTTTGACTTTCAACCTCCGCTCCCAACCGTCGATCTCTGCGCGATCGACGGCTCAGATTCAATCTTCTTCCGCCCATTCTATGGTCTCTCCCGATTAATCCCGACCATTGGATGATGCCATCCAACGGCCACGCTTCCTACACACGTCCTTTGAAGCAGTCAACCTATTTATGCAGGATTTTATGACATTTTTTGTATTTTGCAGGGTTTTAAGCGATTTTCCGCTAAAATTGAGAAAATTCGAAAGGAGAGGGTGACGATCCTCCCGCTTTTGATTCACCAAGGGAAATAAGTCATAGGTGTTCAATTTCACGTTTCATCGGTGTTTATCCAAACACTGATGCCACATGACCCTACGCGACCCTGCACATTAGCAGAAAAATATGAAACCAACATAGGCAAAGAGTATCAGAGACGAAGACCAAAATTTACCAGAAAAGAGGGTTAAAGGACAGATTTGCGGGGATTACGTCTAAGATGCTTATCAAAAGCCTAATCCCCAAATAAAACACAGTTTACAGAAAACCTAAAGTTTTCTATCAAGCAAGAATGCATCCACCGCCACAACCTGAGGCAAATTGATTCCTCAGCTACCACAGTGCCACCTATTCCTCAAAGTACTCAATCAGAGGCTGAAGTTATTGATCGAATGAAGATTTTCGCCTCAGCACAGCCGGAAATTTACTTCTGCAAGAAAAATTAATGACAACATATCAGCAGAGTTACTTCAACATTACACAGAGCCTCAAAGGTCAACAAAATCTCCCACCGAGCTTAATCTTTATGTAAAAACATTTAATACAGAGTATCCCCATTTAAATTTCTTCATTGAGCCCCTCAAAGGCCAAGAAGTCATTAAGTCTGTATTAATTGTAAATTGAGATTCTTTATCAGATCTCACCTCCTCATTCTTCTATATATACTACAGTAGAAGATGAGTGAGGGGTTGGTTGGTTGGTTGTTGTTTGATCACAAGCTGTAATATTGAAACTCTCTGAAATCAATACATAGTCCTTTGAAGTTGAAGAACAAATTGAAGTCTTGGAGATCTTGATGATGTTGTTGCACGTTTGTTCCTGAGAAGGCTCTATCACTGGATTCATGAGCTTGGCTATTGGTGAAGTATTCTGAACTGTTTCATGTTTTTCCCCTATTTCCATTATGTTCCATAATTTCTCACTACAGTAGGATAGAAAATAATAGGCTAAGAAATGACTCCTGGAAGCACCTTAGACCTGTTCATCCTTCACTGTTTTATGTTTTCTTCTGCTGGAGTATTTTAGACACTTTAATCTTTCTCTCTAGTCTTCATGCTTTTTTATTTCCTTAATAGTTTGAACAGTTGGTTTCAGCATGATTTACGGTTCTCCCTGCTTTTTTGTTGCCACTTAAAAACTGTTATTGAAGTCACTCTTTGAATTTCTTTGCTTATAGTGAATCAGAGAGGTCTGTTTTGATCTTACCCTTTGTTCTCACTTAAACAGTTGGCTTAAAGGTCGTTATAATTATGATCATAGATGTTTTTAGGTGTTCCCTATTCTATGACTGTGATTATCAATAAATCTTATATGTTTTCTAAAGTCCTTTAGAATAAAATCTTTGAGGAAATAGGGTGTTCCCCGAATCTTATATTTTACTTTGAAAGTTGTTTTGAAATCATTGTTTGCTTAAAGGTGTGATTTGTAGAATTATGGTTAGCCCTGTCTATCAAAGAACTCTTTATTGTTTCAAATTATGCTTTCAAATTCCCTTTGTTGAGAATTAAAACTCTCTTTCCAAATCATTAATGTTCATTCCATTCCAAAAACAAAAGGATCTTGTGGCCAAGTTAGATTTTCCCTTTGATATCCCATATCCTTTGATAAGTGTGTTATGATCTCTTTTTGACTCCTTTGCCCAATGAAACAGATATTTTACTGTCCTATATATCTTTCCTAGACCTTTTATGTTCTTCTGTATCAATTCAACCCAACCAAACAAACAAATACCTGCACTTAATAACTAGTCTAAAACTAATACTAAAAGCACACAAGATAAACCTTTGCAAAACAAACTTTTGAGAGATCCCTCTCTGAGAACAGGAGGACTAGATTCTGTAACTCTAAAGATTGGTTCTGATGTTGCCTTGTCTTTTGATTTTCCAAACTATCAAAACACGGGACACGAACACAAGGCATAATGTAGGAACATCTGTAGATACCTCTCTATTTCAATAACTCAGTATTTACTCTCTAAGATAAAGATAAGTGGAAAATATTGACTCTAAGGCTTTATCTTATCTTTTACAATAACTGTCCTGACAGTTTAAATATCTTCTTTAGTGTAATAACTGTCAATTTTCCCTTTGAGACAAAAGGTAGGCTATAGGTGGCAGTCTGATATATTTAAGGGAATAACTTCTCCTTTTGATGTATTCGAGGCTCTTTAGCCTAAGTCTTCTTGGTTTAATTATGAAACTGCTCTTTAGGCCTTTAATCTGTCTTTAATTAATCTGCGTTAAGGCTTTGATTTTGCCTTAGGTCTTTACAAATCACCTTTGCTGACTTTTTCTCTTTATCTGATTTCTTTAGACCTTTAATTCTCTTTCTTTAACCATGTTTTATCCTTAATCTACCAATTCAAGCCTTTAATCTTTCGGTGTTCATTTTTGGTCTTCAAACTTCACTGATTTTTCTGCTTCTGCGTGTGCAAGAGGCTTATTTGGTGTGTTGGAGGGTTCAAATAGGATCAATGCTCATGAGGCATCGATCAAGCATGATATAAAACCCTTGATCCCTTTCTTCTTCACTTACAGAGCCTCGGGTCATCGTCCTTAGGTCTCAGTCACTGAATATTATTGTGGGAGGGCTTTTTATTATGTGCCGCCATAGAACCTGCAACAATCAAAACACAAAAATTAATTCAAAAACCTGTGTTCTGGTGGGGTAAACTTCTTACATAGGTTGAGGAGTGGCGGAGGAGTAGTGCAAGGGGAGGAGAAATGCGTGGAGGGAGGCAGAAAAATGAAGAAAACAGATTGAAAAGGGATTATGGCGCGAAAATTAAAAAAGGGGTTTTGTAGAAAAACCAGGCGATATTCGCGTAAGGCAACGATGGTAAGTGGTTTTGGTCCATATGGATGCGATACCATACAACAAATGACGTGTGTCCATATGGAAACCGCTTATTTCGCTCAGAAGATGTGCATTGAGGGTTTTTATAAAATCAGGCGCGAAGATGATTTTGAGTCGTCTGATCTGGGCAATCCAGATCGATAGTCATGGTTGTGTGCGAAAGTTGGAAAGTTGCGCGGGAGAAAAGGGGATGGTGGAAGACAGCTACTGAATGGATGGTGGAGCAGTGGGTGGTGGGCCCAACGGTGACGTGGACTTATTTGGCGGGTAGCGAAAATGTTGGGAGATGGGAGGAGAAGCGGGGTTAAACGAGGGCCGTCGAATCTAGGCTTAAGGCCCTTGATCTACGGTCAAGAAGTGACCGAGAAAAGGTAAGGCAGAGTGAGGGAGGTTTAATGAGTCGGGAGCATGATGGCCGTTGGATCTAGGCCTAAGGCCTTTGATCTATGGTCGAGAATGACCGTGGAGATGAATGGATGGGATGATGGCGGAGGGGGTCAAGAGAAACGGTGGCCATTGGATCTCAAAGATCGATGATTGACGATGCATCGGAGCATCGCTATCGGGGTGGAAGGTTTGCAAAGGAAATGACGGTTTACAAAGAAATGGGTGCAGAGAAAATTCCGATGCGATGAAATGCTGGCCATTGGATCCATGGGATGATCCAACGGCTGAGATCTGGAGTGCGGGGGGACCGGGGGTTACAGACCATTCTCCTGCCTTGTGCCTCCACAGCAAATCTTGGCCGCTCATCTAAGTTTTTATGCAGTCAAACAAGTCAACTGCAGGGGCACCAAAGGGTATGGGCCACCTTGGTCGGGTGCCCCCGCAGTAATCTTGCGTCGTTGGATTGGTGAAATGGACGGTGGGGATCACTTCGGGAACAAGTAATGGTGCGGGATAAAGTATAGGAAAAGGGGCTAGAAGAGCAGGGAAGTGTTTTATGAAGAAAGGAAAAGGTTGAGGGCTAAATTGAAGGGTTTAGGGATAGCAAGAGGTCGCAGGCTTTGGCCATATGAGCAAAAGGGGCGGAGGGTCTAAGCCCTCGGGGGATCGCATCGACGGGGAAAACAAAGAATGGGACCGGTGAAATTTCAATTGGCCGATGATGCGATAGGCCTAGTGCTCGGTCATAGAACAGGGTCACATGGCGGAGAAGGAGCTAGGGGCTAAGCCAAAGGGGCTTAAAACCTAATGTTTAATAGGGTCAGAAACTAGGCCTAAAACAGGGTTCCGATAGGTAAAAATAAGTTGTTTTTAAACCCAATGAAGGAGTTTTGATGGTTTATAAGGGTTTTTAGAAGGTATTTTTAGGGAAAAATGAAAGGGTAAATGAGAAGGGAAAGAATGGAAAATGGGGGAAAATGAAGAGTTAATGAAGGGGAAGTGGTCCTTTTTTAAAGGGGAAAATCACTGTTGGGATAGGAGTAAATGAGTGAAAACTGGAAGAGGAGATGGAGATAAAAAATGGGGAATATAGCCTAAAAATAAGCTTCTTTTTTAGACAGAAGGGTGATATTTTTGGGTGGCATAGATGAAGATTTCAATGAACTGATGGATTTAGGCTAATGAAGGCAGTGAGATTTCTTAAACTCACAATTTTTCTTCAAATATTGTTTCTAGAAATCTGAGTTTTTTTTTTTTTTCAATTTTAGTCATCTTTGGATAAAGTCAAAAATTATGGATGACTAACATGTTCCTTAGAAAATACCCCTAAAATGGATACATCCTTTGAGATTTCTAGCTGTAGAGATTTCAGAAACCATTCGAGGAGGAACTCATTATGAATTTTGGCTTTGATGAGCCTCTTCCTTCTCCTCCATTCCTGAACATGATCAGAAATGTGAGTTGTCTTGTCCTGTTGGAAATTGGCCAAGAGATCAGTCCAGGCATCATAACAGATAGGCAACTAAAAATGGTTTAAAAACATAGTAGCCAACTCACCAAAAGTAGGAAAAATGCTCCCTGTCAGCTCAATGTACCATTTTGCAATGTTCCCAGTTCGGGTTCGTTGAAATAACCTCAGCCTAATCGAATCATCAATAAGGGAGTTCGACGAACACCATAAGTGGAAAGTGGCGACATGGTCAGCCGAATCCTCACCAGTCTTCCCTTCAAACTTTGGAATGTTTGAGGGAAGTTTAGTAGGGACTGGAGGCCAACCCGAACTATACCGAATAGGATCATTCGTCAATTTCGATAAATCTGGAAATTTTAAAATTTTCAGGAAAGGAAAGCGCGGACGAGCCTCGGAATTGCATCCCCCATAGGAAGGATTCCCAACATTCTGAAAATAATAGCATGGGTTTTTTGAGGCACCAAGTTGCCATAGATTGTTTGTAGAAAATGTTGAGCCATAAGAAAAACCTTGTGACTCAACATTTAGAGAAGGACCCCCTCCCATCATAGGGTTACTATAAACAGGGATATTCCCTCCAATTGAAGAAACCCATTGTTAAGGGTTCCAAGCATTGGAAAATGGAGAAAAACATTGAGAAGTACCTACCATAGGGAAAGGAACATTCCCTTGCTGACTAGAGAAAAATTGACTCTCAGCTCCTAACCTTGTGAAAGCAGGGTTCAATCCTGAAAAATCATTAGAGCTTTGACCTCCTATGAAAGGATTGAATCCTTTATTTTGAGAGGTGAAAGGCAAAGATCCTAAAGAAGGGTTCGAATGAGGAATATGCTCACTTCCGAAGGGGAAACCTTGAAATGAAGCTTATCCACTAGCCATAGAAGGCATAGGCAATGAAGGATACATAAGGAATCACACTAGAAGGCATTCCAAAAGAAAAGGGGCTAGAATGAGAAGCATATGCTTGGGTGCTTTCGCTCGTAGACGGAATAGATGTCGAGCCAATCATCGCAACGCTAGAAGTGATTTTTGAAATGGCAATAGTACCTCCTCCTTCGACTGAAAAAGGAGTATGCACACTTGCAGTGCTCATAGTCGAAGTTGTGTTCCTATTCGTGGCCATCAAAAGAAAGGGATAAGAAGGATAGGGGCTAGCTGGTCTCTGAGACTCAAGCCCAACGTACAAAAGAACTTCTAGAAAACTAGCAAGAAGAGGAGATGAAGGAGTACTACGAGGTTGAGGAACCTCTTCTAATTCAAATTCTTCCGCCAGAAACAAGACTCTAGAGATGAGTGGAGTACTCCTCTCTACAATACCACTAGTACTAGGACCACCCATAGAAACAACAACCCTAGACGGAGGATCATTCTTCGTTGCGTTCGAAACTATCGAATGAAAATCACCCACTAAATTGTTCCTACACCTTCTTGAAGAAGCCTCGACACTCGCAGGAGAAAGCCCATGAAGCCTCCTCGATCGACGAGGTGATCGGTCAACCACTTTTGATAATTATGAGATTAATTAGACTAAAAAAATAAGAAGCTAGGAAATCTAGGAGAAAATAGTGCACTCTATCAAAAGTCCCTAAGAGACAGTCAATCAATTAGCCTTCAGTTATTTCTGCTCTGGGTGGTGAGGATCAGACACCGAAATATAAGTAAGCGAATAAGAGGACCTTTCGAAAATATTATGGGGTAATTACGCCCCAGGCCTACTAGTGAAGGTAACTGAAACAGTTACACTGACCTCCCGAAAAAAGCCTTTGCTGGTGCAAGCAATCGAGCTTTGCAAGGGCACCCTCTAGAAGTACTAATGAAAGTGATACAACGTCTACCTTAGGTACCACGGGTATTCCGCTCCGCAGTCACCTATGTGGTCCCTAAGAAATGAAACTAAGGGCACCAATCCGTATTGACAGCCGGGTTGAACGGTATTAGGTCAAGATTCAACAAATAGGAGAGGGGGTATCTCTCTTCTCTGCCTTCACTATCCCTCGTGCTTAACTCTCTGGAGGTAGAGCTTTCTCGGTCCACTTAACGGAATTGGATTTCACTCATTAATCAACTTTCTACGTTTGATAGTTTTGAGCGTCCTTGGAGAGTTAACTCTCCACTCACCTATTCCAAGGCCCTATGACCTAGCTAGTTGGTTATGATTAATGAAAATACAAAAAAGTTCTATTTCATTTTAATTAGATCGTTTTATTTTAAATGGTTGTTACTTAAGTCACAAGTAGATGGAGATGAAACTGATGATGTTTTTCTACACAAAAGAAATCAATGAAAACCTACTACATGAAGATGTAATATTTTCTTTTCGATGAAAAGATATTTCTAAATGGGTTCTACGAAGCTATCATATAAAAAAAAATGTTTTTCTTTTTAGTTATCACTCTTCACACACTTCAGAAAACTATCAAAAAGACTAAAATGCTTCAGTTGAACTAATCCCAAAACCACCAATGATATGCAAATTCTAGGACTACTCACTAAGGAAGACAAAAGAGTTTTTAAACAAGATCGATTCGATCACTTTGACAGACAAGCAAGGTAACTCCCAACAAGAACTCCTTTGCATACAACAATGCCAAAATACACTTGATATATAAAAGGAAGAGAAATCCAAACAATGACTCCTTTCGAGACCAATAAAATGAACTAAAAACGAGAAACTAACAAGCTGCTTCAAAATGGATGAAAACCATAAAAAGAAAACCAAATCAAAAGCAACGGGAAACAAATAAAAATTTTGGTTTTTCACTTTTAAGGAAAACGAGAAAATTTCAATGTGAGAAACACAAAACTACTCAAGGACCAAATTGAAGAAAATGAGCCACAAGGAGACTTCAAAATGAACAAGCCAACTATGCTACTTTCGTAGCGGTACACAAACGAGAAATAAGAAGCAACCAACTCAAAAAAATGATTTTGAACAGTAGCACAAACTTCCAGCAAACAAAAAATTCAAGAAACCAAGAAAATGCAACTTCAAGTTTCACTAGAAGGCTAATCCCAAGAAACAAGAAAACCAAGGAAGTAAAAGAGGAAAAAACCAAAAAGCGAAGCGATGCATAATGCAAACACGAGCAAACAAACAAAGTCTCACTATTCTGAATGGTCAGAACTACCAAGAACTCTAGGAAGAGGTCTTGGTGCTACAACTGCAATTGAGACTTCACAAAATAGGCAAAAATCTAAAATGACTAGGTCTTCACATGAAAAAGAGAGGAACTGACATTCAACCACAAGAATCACAATCCAGACACCTAAGATGTTCCACAAGAGTGACCAACCACAAACATGAAAGACTTATAGGGCCTCAAAATTCAAATTCTCAAAATTTACTAGGCATACACAGGTTCGTTGTGTGCAACATGTGTGTATACGCCATTGTATCCAAATAAACACGCATATACGCTAGTTCTTTTGGAGAAAACAATATGCATACACGAATGTGTACAGAAGAAGTAGCGTATAAAAAATTAAATAAGGAAAAAAGAAAAACCCAGGCCTGATACAGAATATCGGGACTTCTACCTAGTTGGGAAAAGGACCTACTAGACTGAAAAAGTGATTAAACTATCAGGGAATCCACAAGACAGATAAAACAACCCAAACTAGGAATTACACGGATGTAATGCCCAGCGAAGTCATCAATTTTGTTACAGACAAAGCTACCCTAAGGCCTTGGGTTGAGGGACCTAACAGTGTAGATGACATGTCATCACAAGGACTCTAATTACCTATTTTTATGTTTTAAACTAGAAAATGAGGATTGTGGACCTTACCTGTTTATCTTCCGTTTGAGCTCAATCTCGTAGGGTGCAAACCCTCTGCTACTCCTCATGCTCCAGAACCTACAAATTAGTTAAGAACAAACACACAAAATAGTTGCAAAGCATATATGTCCTAGATGTTAGCATGTTAGTATATATAATCTCATAAAGATAACATGAAATAAAACATTTAAGGTTATTAAACATGTATAAGAGACACATAACACATAAACATCAGGAACATGATGGTGCTTATTTTATTGATAACATGTACATAAAATAGTGGATAAATCACCTGAGATCTTCCATGGCCTTGAGCAAAACCATCCTCTGGATTTAGCTAGCCCTAGCCTCACAAAGCTTCTTCCATAAACAGTGCACAAAGGATGTCACATAGAATGGCGGTGATCATCACAAGGAAACAAGGGTTTCCTGAACCTGGGAAGTGTAGGAGGCATAGGGGAAATATCAAACTTGATCAAGGCTATAACATGATATAATATCAATAATATTCTCTCTCCTCCCTTAGGCCATTCCCTTGAGGTGTATTTATAATTCCTAAAATTAGTTTTTTCAATTGGGGAACAGTTAGGCCAAGGGCTATGGTAGTTAAGTTACAGGAAAAAACCATAAACCCTGCCTCTTTAATAGGGAATTAATTATATATATATATATATATATATATATATATATATATATATATATATATATATATATATATATATATATATATAATATTTTAAATAGCATACGCGGGTCAGCTATGGATGGACTCGCGTGTGCATGCGGAAAAAACTGGGCAGAGCCGTGTATGGATTTTAAAATATTGCTTTTTGAGAAGTGTGACCAAGTCTAAATGGAAAGGCTACCCAAGACCAATACATAAGTCATCAAGTATATAGAGGTGATAAATGATACTATATTAACCTCCCTTCTTGTCTTGTAGAACAAGGCAAAATACAAAAAAAATCTCTTCAAAAGGAAATAAAATGGGGTTAGTATTCAGAAAGATATAAGTCAAAATGAAAATAAAAGTTCATTGAAAACCACGTACTCATCATCAGTTGTGCAAATAGTTGAAGAAAGGCAATATTTAAAGATCAAAGTTGAAATAATTTTATGTGTAAATGCAAGGCAATCATTAAGGAATGATATACTTTGTTTTAAAATGACCCTAAAAATGGTCATTTTAAAGAAATGCTTATCCTAGAAAGCTTGAAAAAAAGTGCTCTAAAAAATCAATATGACATTTCCAAAGTACTCTATAAAACAAAACTTAGTACTGGAAAATGATTGTAACACTAAACCATGCCAAATCATGAGTAAAATAGAAAAATTACAAGCAATGAGAAGCTGTAATGACTTGGTACCTACATTTATAATGAATGGAGTTGTGAGAGTATAAAATAATGAAAGGAAAGCCTACCTACAGAAATGAATTGAGTTGCCATGATATATGAGAAAGGAAATCAAAGTTGCCTACAAATTGAAATCATATATACAAATGAGAAATAAAAATATGCCTACGATAATTATAGTCTCAGAGTTATAAGGGTACTATGGTATTAGTAACAAGAGAGGCAAATGCAAACAAAGAAAAGTGAAATCATAAGTCAAATACAGTGTACAAAAATATATATATATATATATATATATATATATGGGAAATCGAAGCTGCATATATCACAAGTCCGAGAGTCCTAAATATACTACAGCATTAACAAAGCAGAAGAGCACTACCCCATATGATTTCGTAGACTCCAAATCAAATCTCATGCAGTGGAAGATCTGGTAACATTCCAAGGTGTCGGTCTTTACCAAAGTTTTACAAAGACTCACACGAGATCATAACAGAGCATTCAAAGACTTTCACGAACAATGGAACACAGGATTTAAAAAATAAGCTACAAGGAATGCAGAAGATATAAGGAAGAAAAAAGAAGCACAACATAAAGATTGCCTAGGAGCTTGAACATGAACCATATTTTTCGAGTTAATTTACTCAGAGAATAGAACCCACAACTGAAATTTGGGAAGCTTCAAGCATAGGAAGAGACGAGACCTACAGAAAGGTAGAAACTGTAAACTAGCAACTTGAATTTATTATATAAGTCTTCATGAATGTGAAACTCGTGAATACACTGGCTATAGAAACCCGAAATTTCAGGAAGAAACACCAGTTTTAATTTAGGTTTGTTAGTTTTACAATCAGTTGCTAGTATCAGGTGAGATCTCATAAAATTAGATCCCCAATATTTCATGAGCAATCTCTGAAAACCCAGTCACAGAAATCATGCCCAATTTTATGTGTAAAAAAATAAAATCTATGCATTGTGAAATCCAGGGATTCGGAAATCAATTTGGCGGCCAGCTCCAGGTAAGAGTTTGAGTTTGAGTTTTTGACAATTGTAACAAATCATATGGCATCGAGAAGGGAATAATCAATGTGATTCATGGATTTAAGGAATGCGTAGTGGAATTAGTCCTTAAAAATATTTTTCGAAGGCCCCTCTCTCAATTAGTTTCATTTTCAAGCGACAAGGTTCTCAAAGATATTCATTTGAAAAGTAGGGTTGTAAAGCAGCGTTCTCAAAGCTACAGGATATCCAAAATTACACAACAGGGTTTCATCACAAATACTAGGAACAATTTGTGACACCAACAATATGATAGGTACATACCACATTCTCTAAGTTTGTTTTTAGAACAAAAATTATCCCCTGAATTCGTTTTTTTAGAAACAGAGATGCTTGAATTTAATTCCAAAAACAGTGGTCACGATTCTCCAAAAATCTGAAATTTTTAAGAAGAAACTATTTTCCGTGGTTTTTTCTGAGCATACGAAAGTGAAATTAGAAAAACCAAAACATGGGTTTTTTTTCAAAATGAACCCAATTAGGCTAATCAAAGACAATTTTCTCAAATTCATTGTTATTTGGGATATTTTCTTCATTTGTTCGACCCTTATTTTGTAGATTGCATGGAAAAAAGAATTGCTCATTTGGAAAATGAACGCATAGTCATAAAAAGGATTGGGATGAGTTATTTTGTGGCATATTTATGGCAAGAAAGAGCCCCCTGCAAAAGTGAGAGAGAATCTACATGAGAAAGCTTCTTGGTTCTTTGTTGTTGAATGCAGTCGTTATAGTGAAAAAAAATAGAAAATGGGTGATCTCTGAAATTGTGAGAACCCTCCATATGGCCTGAAATTATGTGAAGGAATCTTCTAAGCATTCTCAATCGCGTAATAAGAAAGGATGGATCAAGATTTGATTACCACTCTCTAGGTAATTGAATTGGACCACCCTAAAGCTCTAAAGCTTCTAAATCTTGTGCTCAAGGCTTTGGAGAACTTAACAAGAGTTGCTAGCACATGTGAGCAAGTTTATAAGTCTGAAGACAATGATAAAAAGAAGGCTTTGGCAGTAGAGGAAACAACTCATAATGTGTCTAACTTGGTATCTAGTGGAGAGGAAGCACAAGCTTAGTAGAATGAAGTTCAGACAGAATGAGGTTTGGCAAGGAACAAGGTTGGGCCGAACACAAGTATAGATTCAAGAACACACTGCAGATCAAGATAGAGAATAAGTGGGAAATTTGAATGAGAATATGGTACAGGTTCCAGAATAATAACAGGTTTTTATTGGCATTGTGACAAGGGCATAAAAGGCAGGGTTAATGATAGTAACAGTTGAAAATTGTTTTCTACAAAAGACTAGAAGAAGTATCCACATCAGCATCTATAGGAAGAAGGAGTAGATCCAGGAGGATCAATCAAGCATGAGGACATGCTTGATGCATAGCAAGGGGGAGTGTTAGTACCCTATTTTGGCTTCTTTTTGACATATACATTTCATCCTTTATCACCTTTCCTCACTACTTTATCACCATATTCACCTCATTTTGCTTGTTCTATACACATCAAGGTAGTCAAACTATGTGATATAGATTTATGCAGGAACGCAACAGAATAAACACATAACCATAAATACATATATACAGTGGAAATAACACTTCATTTCATTAATATCAAAGAACTGAAATTTGCTTACAGACAGAATGGAAATAAAACTAGCTAGGGCACTGGTTCTTATCTCTGAGAAGAGATGTGGCAGCTACAGGCCTCTGAACTAAGTTACAATGAGGCTCGAGGGCCTATTTATTATTGAGAAACAATGGAGAACTCTAAACATCCAAAAACCTAACCCTAGGAGATGAAGCGCCAAAACTATGGGCTCCGTTTGGGTAAATTGGTGTTTCAACTTCCCAGGGACGTAACTTTGGCATACTATCTCCGTTTGATGCACATGATACATCATTAGAAAGATCTATCCGAGGACTACACCTTTCACCACAAATATCCATTCCAAAATAGAATGATATTCTCTACAAGCGCGATGCCCAAAAAACGTCGTTTAGGGCCTCAAAATGGCTCTGGAAGTTCAGGACCCGAAAAACTACTAAAAATAGTAAGTTGTGCCGAAACTGAAAAACTGAAAGAGACAATGGTGGGGCCCCAAGTGGAATAGGCGGGTGGCCACCAATATCCACCTGGATCATTCCTCCCCCCTTAGAAGCAATGGTCCCCATTGCGTCGAGTTCCTCCATGAGATGCAGAGGAAACTGCTGAACTTGGTCCCCTCGCAACCATTGATTCAAAATGGGAGTTGCCAGCCTTTGACAAATTACAACCCGACACAGCTGGATATTCTTCATATTATGTTGGTGAGTTCTCTTTATTTTCATATCCCTGATACAATCTGTGGTGGCCTGTTCCATGCAGTTTGGGTTTAACTCTGTTGGTGTGAGTTGTTCTGCAATGTATGAGGTGTCCAGTAGAGATGGGAAGTAAGGACGAAGGCGATCCACATTGAAGACTGGGTGCAGACCAAGGAATGGTGGAATACCGAGCTCGAAGGCATTGTTCCCTATAGCCTTGGTGATGGTGTACAGCGCATATTGGAGCAGGCGAAGCTTGCGGTGGGGTCCAGTGAGGCACTCCTTCTGCAAATGTAGCCATACTTTGTCACCCACCTGGAAGTTGTGTGGCACCCGGTGTTGATCATGGCGTTGCTTGTACTTGGCATTGGCTCTATCCAATATATCATGAACCTGTTGTCGGATGTGTTTAATGCGCTCGATGAAGCTACTTTCTTTGTCAACTTCAGACTGGACATGAGTTGAATCGGCCTGAGCAGCTGCAAATGGTATGGCTACATCAATAGGACATAGTGGCTGGAATCCCAAACCCACCTAAAAGGGGCTATGGCCGATTGAACTGTGGAGAGCCTGATTATAACTATGTTGTACATATGGGAGGCTCTCATCCCATGTGCATGGATTCTTTGAATTTTACATGCACAGAATGTGTACAATCATTCTGTTGATGACCTCTGTCTGGCCATATGTTTGGGGATGGAAAGCTGTGGACTTGGTGAGCTTGGTATCCAACATTGACCAGAGGCTGGACCAAAATGTGCTGAGGAAACTGCTATCCTGATCTGATATGATAGACTGTGGGATCCCAAAGT
The DNA here is from genome assembly GCA_034641835.2 of Pinus albicaulis. Lineage (NCBI taxonomy): Eukaryota > Viridiplantae > Streptophyta > Pinopsida > Pinales > Pinaceae > Pinus > Pinus albicaulis. Next base: position 308,122,546 of record CM076569.1, read on the forward strand.
GCACCCACACTCGTTCAAAGAAGAGTTTAGCAGTGGCTTCTGCTGTGATATTCTTCTTGCAGGCCGCCATGATGGCCATCTTCGAGAATCTATCGACGACCACGAAAACACAGTCATTTCCCTGCTTAGTAGAAGGCAGGCCCGACATGTAATCCATGGAGATGGATTCCCAAGGTCAACTATGGATAGGTAGCGGAGTATATATGCCTTGCTTCTTGATGGTCAGTTTGGCAATGGCACAAGCAATGTAGGATCTGATGTGCTTCTCGACATCCTTTCAAAGGTTCGGCCAATAGAAATATTTCTGCAGGATTGCTACTATTTTCTCGACCCTAAAATTCCCAGCAACTCAACTGTAGTGTGCTTCCCATATCATCTTGGCACGCTCGCTTGAAGGAACACAAAGGTGTCCCAGGTGACATAAAAGTGCATCTTGGAGGTGAAAATTGGGAACTTGCATACCCCCCAAGAGTGCCTTGTAAGTGTGGCCGAATTCTGGGTCACTCTCATAGAGAAGCGGCCAATCAGAAGTCTCATGCCCACAAGAGTTGAACACGGTGGTGAGCGCCACGATCGGTGGTCGACTGAGGCAGTCTACAACATTATTGGTGCTACCCTTCTTGTACTTGATGTTCAAATGAAACTATTGCAGATATGTGGACCACTGCTGATGGCGATCATTCTGCAACTTCCCTTGTGTCCCTATGAACTGCAGGGGCCGGTGGTCTGTGTGGATGATTATTCTGTTGCGTTCCTGCATAAATCTGGATCACTATGTCTTTGAATTATTTTAATATTTTTGTCAAAATTGAGCATTAAAAATAAATTATGACAGAACTGGAAAAGCCTCTAATAGTTCATTTGAAGTCATGGTTTCACGACACCTGGCTCGAACTAAATACAAAGATGGAAACTATGAGAACCAAGGATGGATTAACACCTATTGGTTCATACCAGAACAACTATATTAGGTTCGATCAACGCTGGTCAAACCAGACTAGCTGTTCAGAAATATCCCCTTATTTGAGCATGAAATATGGGAAGTTTTGTGATTTTTTGGGATTCACCCATATTTTGTGTAACCAATTGATAAATTCATCCTAGTAAGGTGGATTGAAGATAATTATGAGTTGTCCAGCCTTTTTAGCTTTTCTCGTTATGTTTTGGCCTATTTAAACAAGGCTCTGATAGTTAGAAGTTACCTTTGGAACTTGTGGAGAATTGTTATTTGTTGAAGATAATTGAATATTAAAAACTTGTTCTCTCTCATTTTCTCGTGCATCATATGGTTTGAATGAATTTCTGTAGTTTATTGTGTTGAAGGTGTACCATGGAAGAGTAGAAGGCCCCATTTGAGCTAAGTGCACTTTATTTCTATATAGTGTTTATAATTGTGAATATGCTAGTTTTAAATATGAATGTTTATTGTTCTTTGTTGTATATACCGGTACATGTTTTCATTCTAAACTTTTATTAATGGCTATGTTTTCATTTTGTGGAGATTGATCTATAATTCAATAACTAGTTTGAATGTGGAAGGATACCAAGGACTCTTAGAGTAAATCCTCTTCTCCATGAACCAAGATTGGATTAGATCAAGATTCACTTTCTTACTCGCATTCTAGATCAACTTTATATGCTTTCATACTTACATTTCATCATGTTTTCTTAGTTGCTTGGAAATTTTATTATAGATGGAATGTGGAAGGATACCCCAGACTCTTAGAGTAGAGCCTCTTCTCCATATTTTGAAATAGACTAATCTCATTGACCAATCATTTATATGCTTTCATAGAGTAAATTTGAATGATTTCTTTACATGCTTTCATAGAGTAAATCTGAATGCTTTCTTTACATGTTTTCTTTACCTGCTTTTCAGAAAATTTGCCTTGTTATTTGAGCATGCATTTCACTTTTCCAAATCCTAAACAATGCCTTCCTAATCCAACTAGATCTAAGGTCCATATATTTTGGCATGTTCTAAATCTACTAACCCGGATTGATAATTAAATATATGCTCTAATTTAGTCCCATAAATTAGACTTACAGGGGACATACTCAATCAACACTACATATTCCAGTGGTTCTTTTGTATTGTATAGCTCTTGATGGATAGCTCTTAAGGGGCTATGTGACCATATTGAGGAGGCGAAGTGCTTGATATTGTAGACCAAGTGCTTGGTATTGGATTGGATTGTCGAAGTCTGGAGCTATGCACCTTCGATGCCTAGAGCTATGCACCTTCGATGCCTAGAGCTATGCACCTTAGTGAGTGTGGAGGGAGTGGGCTAGCCTTTTGAGATGCCTAGAGTACTACTGCATGTACTGAGCTAGGTGTTTGCCTTGGGGCAGATGAGGTCTGAGCTGGGCGCGAACCTTGGGGCAGATGAGGTCTGAGCTGGGCGCGAGCCTTGGGGCCAACCTTGGGCTATGGTACAAACCGATGAGGCTTATCCCTGGTTCGGAAAGTGGGAAAAATGACAGAGATTCCTTGAGATTTCCTGGGTGTTGTGGAAACTTTCGATGCATGTTGGTTATACTAGTTCAATAGAGGGTGTTGGGAAAACGTGAAGTAATAAATAACTAAATAAATAAAATGTTAAATGATTCATCTTAACTTCTGGATGAAGTTCCTTAAAGAGGGGGAAGTACGTAATGTCCCTTAATAATAATATAAATAAAAATAATGAATAAATGATATAATAATATTATTAAATAAATAGTAAATAAATAATAAGTCAATAATAGTAATTACATAATAAATAATAAAGAGAATAATAATAATAATAATAAAATAAATAGTAAATAAGAAAATGGAGTACTAAATAAAAATATATAAAAGTAAACTATACAAATAGTAAAAATAAGTGAAGTTAACAAAATTAAAAAGGAATAAAATAAGAAAGAGTTAAACTAAGAAAACTAAAAAAAATAGTAAAAATAAGTAAAGTTAACAAAAAGTAAAATGGAATAAAATAAGAAAGAGTTAAATTAAGAGAAACATTAAATTAAGTAAAACTTAAAAAAAGAAATAAAAGTTGCATGTTGACACAGGGAATATGTGCATGTAGTTCTCTTTCCATTGTTTGGTGCGTGTTCGATCTGCTTGCCAAAATGGTAGTCCAGGAAAGGGGTTTTATTGTGATATGGTAAAACTTGATGCATGATAAATGGATGAACATGAAGTGCTTCCCAGACCGAGGTGTTATGGTCATGGTGTCATATTTTTTTATGCATGGTCTACTTGAGTGATGGACGCCATGGAGGGGAGGCTCCACCGACTGATGAGAATTTTTATCATTTGCAAGATGGGGAGATGACAAAAAAAGGTCGGGTGTTTGGAACCTATGGTTCATTCTTGTGGAGAAATGATGTCAGGATATGCAAAGCTTCTCTAGGAATCTATCATCCAGGGGGTAGAATGATACCTGCTCTGGAACCTTCCGTGACGAGGGCAATGGGTGGTTTTTCATACTATGTAACACCTGCAATCAATACACCGAGTGAAAGCATGTATTTCATTCGAATATATTGACAAATATGATGGATGAAAAAATGATAAGAGAGGGCATACATGTTGGAATACCAGCCGCATATCCTCGAGATGATCAGATTGCTTCTTGTATCGGACGGTGACGTCATCCAAGTGGGCGAGGATGAGGTAGGCCAAGTCATGAAAGATATAATTTATGGCCCGCTGGAAAGTGGCTCCAGCATTTTTAAGACTGAATCACATAACCTAATATGTGAACGTGCCCCATGGGATGGTGAATGCAGTTTGGTGTTGAACCATCGTTGGTACAACTACTCTCGTAGTTGCAGCGGTCTCGACACCTATGACTGATGAGAAAACAACATGAGTCATGGTTCCTATACACAATGATATGAATCTTATATGATGTTTAGTGTCGTCAACGTTTGGTGGGGGAGGAATTTCCATCGTGGAGGCTTGCGTGAGAGAAAGTCGAGGTTCCCCATGAGGCGTACAAAGAGTACTCACACTTTCTTGGATTTGGAAATTGTTCTTGGTGCAGAGGCGCCTGAATTTTTCCATTAAGGGGCATGCCTTTGTTTCGTGGTTATGGCCGGTGCAAATGGTGCATGGTACCAATTTTCTGATCAAGTAGATGGTGTGAGAACCAACACTACTCTTAGTCCCTGAAGTGGACACTCGGAAAGGATCAGGCATAGGGGAAAGATTTTGTTGTTGCCATATCTATGTTTTTGGTTTTGGGAGGTCCAACTCCTTCGGGTGTATTAGACTTAACGCTGCTCTTGCTGCTCTTAGCCTTAGGGAAATGGGTGGTTTGTCGTACTGTGTAACACCTGAAATCAATACCCCGAGTGAAAGCATGTATTTCATTCGAATATATTGACAAATATGATGGATGAAAAAATGATAAGAGAGGGCATACATGTTGGAATACCAGTCGCATATCCTCGAGATGATCAGATCGCTTCTTGGATCGGACGGTGAGGTCATCCAAGTGGGCGAGGATGTGAGCGAGGATGACGTAGGCCAAGTCATGAAAGATATAATTTATGGCCCGCTGGAAAGTGGCTCCAGCATTTTTAAGACCGAATGACCTAACCTAATATGTGAACATGCCCCATGGGATGGTGAACGCGGTTTGGTGTTGAATCGTCGTTGGTACAACTACTCTCGTAGTTGCAGCGGTCTCGACACATATGACTGATGAGAAAACAACATGAGTCATGGTTCCTATACACAATGATATGAATCTTATATGATGTTTAGTGTCGTCATCGTTTGGTCGGGGAGGAATTTCCATCGTGGAGGCTTGCGTGAGAGCAAGTCAAGGTTCCCCACAAGGCATACAAAGAGTACTCACACTTTCTTGAATTTGGAAATTGTTCTTGGTGCATGGTACCACGTTGCTGATCAAGTAGATGGTGTGAGAACCAACACTACTCTTAGTCCCTGAAGTGGACACTCAGAAAGGATCGGGCGTAGGGGAAAGATTTTGTTGTTTCCATCTCTGTGTTTTTGGTTTTGGGAGGTCCAACTCCTTTGGGTGTGTTAGACTTAACGCTGCTCTTGCTTCTCTTAGCCTTGGGAGGTACTTACAATTCATTGTATGGTGAAAATGTGAGCAGATCCTACAATATAAGTGTGTGATCTTCTCTTGGTTATAGAGATGTTTCTGCGGGAAAGGGGAGACCATGCAAAAGTTGTTCGTGATGTGCTTCAATTCTTACATTGATTGACATAGTGGTCAATTCTATCGCACAGCTCGCATGCCGCCCGAGACTGGACATGGGTCCTGCTGGGACAGTGAATCGTTTGGACTCACCCAATGCTTTGGTATTGATATGGGGTAGGCTGCCTAGGGGTAGTTTGCCTTACATTAGGTTCTCTTAGCTCTGGACTGATTATATCCTGGCGCTGTGTTTCTAATGAACGTATGATGTAGATTAGCGAGCGCACTTGAGGGATGTAAGTACAATGTTGAGCATGATGGTAGCCTTGACACACTAGACAAGAATGTCTTTCTTGGGTATTCCCTTCCCTCATAGTTGGCAAGGTGATTGGATACCATCTACGTAGCGATTCTAGGTATGGGCATTTGGCGACCAAATGGTTACGTGCATTGCATAACACATAGGTTGGTCTTCTCCTTGGATGGCAGCTGGGGGTGACTATGTGCCCCCCAACCGACCACTTTTTCGTTGATAGAAAGAGAATGGATCTGCTTCTCACCTCCTCTTGTGTTTTCGAGCTCTCCATGGATTTTGTATCTGAGTTGTCTTCTAGGGAGAAGCATATTATGGTCGTGTGTAAGCTGGTTAACACTGAATGAAATCGAGGGATGTAATGGCAATGACGTAATGGGAGATCGCCAGAACATATCTAACATGAATATTGGGTTGCTCGTAGGCCGACATAGTATACACGGTTAACCAGATACCATCTTTAAAACAACTCCACAATTGCACAGTCGGCGATGAAATGATCGTGTTCATCTCAAAGTGCACAATGTTGGACAAGTGGAGGAGATATACATGGGAGTCTTTGTGGCGATTGCCCTGCCTCTTGGAGGTATAATATGACCTGAGGTTCTTCACCATTTGTCTGCATGGGGGGATCCTCCTGGTATGATTGTTCTAGGGCATGTAAGGCATCCCTATATCGTAGCATTTCTGGGCAATGATGGGTGTAATGCCCATAATTGTTGCAGATAGTGCATGCGTGGTTGGTAAGAAATGCTTTGCCTTGGTTTTTTGTGGTTGGTTCCTTTTTACGGGAACTTGTGGCCGCGAAATTTATTTCGGAGCTTAGGAGAGGTTTCAATTCATCCAACTCCGGGAAGATATTGGCAAGACCTCTGAAGCTTACATGGTAGCGGGAGATTGTGTTAAATTGTCCACGATGCTATAATTATGGGCCACTTTGGAGTAGGTGCACTCGCGTTAGCCCCAGATGAACATAACTTCGATTTTGTGTTTGGCAGGGTATCATAACTTCGATTCCGTGTCTGAAAGAAAATTTCCTCACTAGTCATATAGATTTCATGGTTGTTGTTTCCGGAATCATTTCGGGGTGGTTCTTGTTGTTGGGTACTAACCATCCCTTGGTGGGGGAAAGGCTTTTACATTACAACTGTTTGTTGTGTAAGTCCCCCTTGTCCACGGTTACCATGAAGCTTCTTTAGCTCGGGGAGTTCAAGACAATGATGAGTGTAATGGCCATAATCACCACAAATAGCACAAGAGTAGTTGGTATGTAGATTAGCCCTCTTGTTCTGCCCTTGGGAGTTATTTGGCTCCTGGCTTTTATTTTAGTTGGGGTTGCTCGTAGCCTGAGATGGCGGAGGGTGTTGTTGGTTATTGCCCCCTTGTCCAGGATCTCCCTTTTGTTTATTTTTTGGATTTTTCCTTGCCGCATTAGGAGGATGACTAAGATTCTCTTGGTCGTAAGACTGGCACGGTTGGGCTTGAGAAGGTTGCACGAAGTTCACCGGTGCATTATTTTGCAGCGGTGGGTTTTTTTTCTGGGGAGGGGTAATATTGGGGCCCCTGACCTTGGTTTGTATATTGTTGCTTGGGTTGGAGCTCTTTCGTTAGCGTTCCTAGCTGCGTATTAGGTCCCCTACACGGGAGGGTATGATCCTCACTATTGATGATTGTACGACGACGCCCTATTGGTCATGTTCTGCAGAGGTGCATGATGAATCTAATGGTAGCTTGGTTGTGGGATGTTCTGGTTAGGATCATACGCGTAACTAGGGTATGAGATACTAATGCCTAGGTGACTTTGGGTCAGTGACCCGATCAATCTGTCTGCAGTGTTCGACGCACCTGGCAATTCTTTATAAGTTTCCAGGCGCGGAGCATTAGGCAGAGTGTTATAGATGTATTATAACTGAGTGTATATCAGCTTGAGTTGTTGGGCTTTACTAATGGCATCCTCCTCAGAAGTAGGTCCTTGGGTTGCCATGTCCTTTGAAATATCTACTGTGAGAGTTTTCAATAATAGGTCCAGTAAAACTTGATCATCGAGTTTGGCTTTACACAAACTTTGACGTCGCCACGATTCATGGAGATGATTCGAGATATGGACGACTGACGTTTACCTAAAATGAGTCAGTAACTCCATTCCCGAATCGTGGTGGATGGGTAACTGAAAATACGTGAGGAATGAAGTAGCGAGGGCGCTAAAGGTTCCATACGAAGAAGAAGGATGCTCCACATATCATTTCATGGCTGGTCCGGTTAAGGTGCGCTGAAATAGTCTTTAACCGAATAATATCATCAATAATATTGTTCAATGAACACCATACGTGGAAATTCATTACATGATTTCTAGGGTCTTCCACTTGCTTCCCTTTGAATTTTGGAATGTCCGAAGGGAGCTTCGTGGGCATGGGAGGCCAATTGGGATTCTGTGCAATGGGATCATTTGTCAACTTTGATAGATCAGGTAGGTTTAAAGATTCTAGGAAAGGTAACTGAGTGTTGAGTGCCATTGTAGACTGTGAAAACACAGGAATCTAGTTGTGTATTGGGTGTGTTTGGGTGATAGTACCTTTTGACGTACCTAGATGTGTGTTATGTTGGCTCCCCAAATGGGTAGTGCCCCTCTTCCCTCTGGGGGTTGTGGGAGGAGTGGTGTGTGTTGACCCCGAGGGGGTTTCCACAGGTGTGGCATTGGGTGACCCTTGGGGGTTTCCAACTAAAGATACCCCAATAAAGGATGAACAAATAAGGGTGGATGTGTGTCGTCTTTGACGCTTGAATGGAGAAAGACCTAACACTCCTCTCTCTAATGGGGGGAGGTCCAAAAAACGTCTAGATCGACGAGGTCTCGTTGGGTCCATTATGGTGTCGACTCGATTTAATTTTGGAAATATTTTTTAGTTTTTTTAAGAGGAGAGATTATTAACAAAGTAAAATGCGATCACATACATAAAACAAAGAGAAAAATAAAAGGTAAATTTATCCTTTAGATTAATCCTATGTGATCAATCAATAAAAAAAATGGTTTTAGTTGTTTTGCATATGATACTCAAAAATCCTAGAAGACCTAATCATCCTCGCACTCTCAAATTTAACTGGGCCTTGCGAAGATATCTTTTGGTGGGTATTGGGGCGAACATTACGAAAGAACTGGTGACGCCTTCCAATAGACGAAGAATCGACCAAGGTAATGGAAAGAGGATCTAGTGTTGCCTGCAATATCACCTATAGGGAAGGATGCCCTAGCTTTGGCCACTAAAGTACCGTTGTCCCACGTGAGTGTAGTCTTGAGCTTCTTGGTATTCAGCTACCAATACTGAGCACTAGATGGGTCAGGTAGCCCCAAATAGTACTGCACACATTGGGCCTAAGCTTAACCCCCTCTAAATCGGGTCTCTGTGACACTCAAGAATTCTTTTCCGTGGGCGGATAGATAGATTTAAATCTCCCTAAACAGTCAACTTCTATGTTTCAAGAATGTAAAATGACCATGGCGGCTTATTGGATGCCTACCCCCAATGGTTCTAACCTAAAATATTAATTCTTACGTGTCCCCTGTGGGGATATTTTAATGAGTTTAATTAATGGATAGTTTTAAGGAGTCTTACTTTGCTTATGGTGTGCCCTGGAGAAGGGACAATAAGAATAAGACCAAAAATCCCAACTTACTGAAGCTCTGTGTGTGTGATGAAATGTACGATCGCAATGTTATAGCATGTGGATATGCAATGATCCTTTACACTTTCTCCTAATTAAACTATGTTTGATTGTTCCTTTCAAAAGGTAAACAATGCGTAGACAATGGGCCCCTTACAATTTTTCCTATTTAGACTAAATGTTGCACTATAGGGAGATGGCAAAGTATTAAAAGAGAGCATTCATATGCATGCCCAGGATCACCAAGATATTAAAGGACAACATAGGTTACTTGCCTTCTTAGATACTTTGATCCTAGTCCTGAATCCTAATGCAAAATTTAAACTAAACTTAATACAAAAATTGGAAAAAAAGGAAACTAGTTAAAGATGTCGGGATATGGGCGACTTACTTCCTGCTAATTACGTATGTGTTTGGTGTTTATTATCACTAATTAGTTCATTCAGATAGCATGTGTGGAAAAAACCACTTACTTTCCTCCTAATTAAACTATGTGAATTGATAATAAAATAAAATTAGAACTATGCAATAGCTAAGCTAAAGTTCAGCTAAAAACATGTCCTTATAGTCAAGAAACACCATAACACCGTGCTGACAGATTTTTTCTGGGCTGCCAGTCACTTTACACTTGCAAATGGAGAAAATCAGTGAAAAAATGGCTCACTGGTTTCCGCGTGGGTTATTTCTACACAAGCGTGCGGATTTGAGCATCTTCCTGAACTGAACGCGCGCGGACCTACACGTTTGTCTGAGCTGAACGCGCATGGACCTGTGCGTCTGTTTGAGCTAAACGCGGGTGGTTTTCCTATGAACAGAAATTCCACCTTTCCTGAACTGAATCTCTTCACAGAGGGTGAATGAGAGAAGCTGAGGAAGAGAAGAGATGGTTCTGCAACAATCTTGAGCAGAAAAGAGGTTCTGCAAAACAACAACCACTTAGCTTAAGAGGAAAAATAAATGGAGTCGCCAATCCTGTATTGATGTGTTTAGTACAAGGGTGTATGAAATGCACTGGTGCTTGGTAGGGGTGGTTGCTAACCTACAAGAAATTTCACAGGGAAAAAATAGGTTGTTAGATGGTTAATGAAGCATCATAATATGTAGTAAAACATATCATGCTACAAAGAGGAGAAAACAAGAAACAAAAAATACAAATATAACACAAGTTCAATATCGAGTAAATGAACTAATAATACTAATGAAGAATGAATCCCCTTTTATTAGTCGTTGGCAGTAAAAAAGAGGTAGAACGCTAAAAAACTCACAGCGAGTCCTTAGAGCTATGGAGCTCTAATACTCAAAGAAAGGAGGGCTCTTCCCTTAAGTTTTTTGCAAGCCTCTCTCTTCTCCTCGAATGAGTGATCGGATTACAGACAAATAGTGCACTTCTCCTCCTAGTGCAACACCCAGGACCACACGGCTTATTGAGGGATAGTCACAAAGACTTGCACTACTATCAAAGAAAAGGGCGTGCAGAGCACATTGTGCCAGTGTCTTCTGTGTTTGACTTAATAAATTTTCCTTTTAACCTTAGAGAAAGTTAAATTTTCCAGATTCTATAATGTTTTTCCACCCTGTAAATCCTTCTACTTGACATTTCATGATGTCATTTTCTTGTCTGATTTTCCAGTGATAACAACCGGGACCAGGATCTCACTGAGGGATAGCTGGATGTGGCATATGTCTAAGAAAGAGATTGAAGATTTGGTAGATCTAAAAGAATGCAAGTTTTCTATGCAAGAAAACATAAATTCATGCATATCTACTGAAAATTGGTTACAAAAGTATATCTTTACAGATCGGTACAAGATCTTTTTCTCGTCGTTTGCTAGCGAGTTATACAAGTCGATATCAAGACTAGATGTGCAAATGGGCCACTTCAATAATAAGCCTACAATGTGGAATTTGGAGCTGATCAAGCAATTTAAGGGAACTAATAACGAGATAGCGAGGGTTGTTGATTATTGGATCAACAATATCCTTGGAGGGTTTATTACTGAGTTTGCGATTGATACTTCTGTATATTATAGCAAAGCAGAGTGCAAGTTTTTCAAAGGCCCTAGAGGTAAGTATTTAAACTCACTTCTAGATTAAAATGTTATTGTGTGATAAGGGTGTACTATGGATGCGCTCAGATTAATGTTCGAAGGAAGACAACCTGGTGCTACGTGAAGCGGTAAAATATTTAGGACAAATGGGGGTACTTATGTTGAAACTGAATATAGCCAGTTGTTTGGATCTGAAGGAGAAGAAAGAAACTCAGCTGCCACTAAAAGTGTGTCGTTGAGATATAAAAATCATCAGAGTGTTGCAGAGATTACCTTCCACCCCCATCACCTCCCATCCCCATTTTATTCCTCCACCTTCACCTCCCCCATTCACCATGGTCCAACCACCAAATATGCTTGTGTTCAAGGGATCAGATGACCCTTCTCAAGCAATATTGAGTTCATAGAACATTACTAATGAAAATATGAAGAAAGCGCAGTTGGTTTCAGCGGTGCAAGACAGAGCGTTGCCCTGGTACATGCAATATACTACGGCAAATGAAAATACTACATTGGTTGAGAGGAAGATTTCATTGAACGTAGAGTTCACGAAACCAAAGTCGCAGTCCCAGTGTATCATAGAGATCAAATAGATTTAGTAGTTGGTTACTTAGACTATGTGGGAGGTAGATCAAAGTTTTAAAACATTTCGAAGCCAAGTTAACTTCCAGATGCTTGATGAGAAACATAAATAATAGTTCATTTTTGCGTTGTTGCATCACCTCAGATTGTCGTTGTCACAATAGAAGATTCACACCCAAGAGGAATCGCTGGAAATAGCAATGAAGCTTGAAGCTTCGCCGATAGCTGATACCAGTCTAGGGGTTCAGCAAATTCAAACCCAGTTGGCGAGCTTGCATATGGATCTCCAAGATCTAAAGAAGGGGTAAGAGGTTAGACCTGATATGCAGACGTAAGTATGGTGTATCAAGTGAAAAGTGGAGGGTCACCATAAAGATCAGTGCCCTGTGTTCCGAGATTATTTGGGTGTTGGGATGCCAAGTCCACTGAAGCCTAGACCGAGCGCTTGCCCAACTATAAGGCCTAATGTATGGTATAGAATATGTGAAGTTGCAGGGCAACATTCCACTGATTATTGTCACCTATTGCAAAAGTATGTGAGATCACAGAAGCAACTATTTTGTAACTACTGCAGTTTGGTGGGACATCATGAAAACATTGTAAAAGCTACAATCTCATGATGTACCACAATCTTGGTGTATATAGAATGCAAGTAGAAGGTCACAAAGCTTCGGGTTCTGATCTAAATCTGAATGTTAGTTTTGTTGTGCTAATTTCATCTTCAGAATTATAAATAATTTGCTAATCTTTTGCTTCATGTGCATAGGTTTTTTGAGGTGTTTGTGGGTGCTAAATAGGTAAATTTATTGAGTCTTATGTTAAATTCATAAGAAAAATAACATTAAAACATAATGCTAAACAACTGCAATAAAATGTACAACAAAGCATCAAAATGATCCATTAACACAATTTTTTGATGAAGGAGTTCACCCTCCTAGGCTACATCTCCTTGGTGTAGCTTCCATGGCTTGGGCCTCTGTATTAGTTTAAAATGCCAAAAAGTGTTGTTTCCAATCATCTATTTCTCCTGAAGCCTACTCCAATGTGTTCAGAATGTCCAAATAATCTAGAATAGACTCTTCTTGCTTCCAATTTGTTCGAATTTTGCAAAAGTTATGGTCTCTCCAATTCTGGCCTAGGAAACCCCACTAAATCTGGAGATAACTCCAGTTAGGGCCACTAAATTTGGATTTGGAGCCTAATTTGAGGGCTCTGTCGTTTTAACTGTTGAATTAAACTCATGTTTAATTAGAGATAAGTAAGATCATAGGCATGTTTAAGCGCCTTTTGGTTAATCCGCATTAACATGGCGCTAATACATGGTTTATGGTAATTAAATATAATTACAACAATAAATCCTGCCATTAGTATTAATCTCTGCCGTAGGTTATAGCATCCCGGTTCTATGGCGAGGGGGCTGACCCGCGAGGCTAGCCCCCTCCTTACCCTCACCGAATGAACTGTATTAATTCAAATATACGTCGCGACCATAGTTTTATAAGAACTAATGGTGCAACTTGGTGGTAAGATATATGCATAGTGTGGGGGAGGTCGCCGGGTCGACACCCGACCTCCGCCCTTCCGCCAATACATAATATTTTGCACCAATATATAATAATCCAACCTTTGAGATATGTTAATAATTCGGTTGCACTATTTCAACCATATAATTAAAATAAAATGCACCTCCATATATTGGTGGATTCAAAATTCATGGAATTTATAGAATATGAGGAACATGTGCCAGGGACTAGTGTTAATGAATGCTAGTTGTCATGCCAAGGACAGAGTCACAAGGTATGCTAAGCATTGGTAAGGCATGCTAGGCATGTCAAGAAGTGCCAAAGTGTGCTAGGGAGTTCCGGGATGTGCTAATTATATGTGCCAAATAGTGCCAAGATATGCCAATACATGCCAGGTGCTAAGGACGTGCAGGGTGCTAGGTTATGTCAATATGTGTCAAGAAGTGTCAAGGAAAAAAAATGAAGAACCAAGCTAAAATGAAAGTGAGTGAACACATAATAGGTTTAAGAAGTCGGGACTTTATCTTTTTCAAAAGGGGCATGCTAGGAACACTAATAATAGGTCCCAATACATGCCAAGTGGCGTTGTGTGCCAAGTGCTAATGTATGTCAATGCATGCAACCAAGGTGTTACAAGGCATGCTAGGGACTACATGCATGCCAACGCATTCTAGGAGAGTTCTATGTTGTTCTAGCACATGTCACCATGTGCATGGGGGTCAGTGTCATGGCAAGATGTTCTAGGTACAAAGATGTTCCAAGACATGCGAGATGCTAAGAAATGTTAGTGTGTGCCAAAGCATTAATTAAAGGTGTGTCCAAATTGTTGAGGAGTGTTAGGTATTTCTCATTAATATAATTGATAGAGTTTGATTAAGTGTTAAATAATATATTACACACACTAATGGAACTTTATCTAAAGGGAATTTGCTAGATTTTTGACACCTAATCCTAAGGGGTTGGGTGAGATTGTATATTATTGTAATTTAATAATAAGGAAGGCCAAGGGTCATTGGGAAGTGAATCCCAATAGTCTCACCTCCATGTATAAATACACACACAATCTCCATCCAATATACATTGAGTTTTGCGGAGTTACCTCTTGGTCTGACATGGTATCAGAGCCAGTGCCATTTTTGGCATTCCTTCCTTTGGTGTAACTCCCTCATGCTCTGCATTTTTGTAGATTGTCATTGTACATTCAGTTTTATGCCTTATTTAGTTTTCTTACTGCTCCTTTGCCATTGATGCAATTCTGGAAAATTCTGCAATTTTTTTTACTGCAAGTTCTGCAAATTTTCAGCACATTCTATCTATAATTTCTGCTAATGTGAATTTTCTACTCAAATTTTGAGCACAGTTAAATTTACTGTACATTTTTTTCTCGTTCACTGTGCAAATCACCTCTCTTCTCACACACTCACCCATTCCTCACAGCACACTCGTTCTCTGCCTTTATCCCTCACCTAGCCCTACCCTCCCTTTCCGCCCCTCACCCCTCGCACGTAAATCGACCCGTCACATTCCTCACAGCCTCTCGATCTCACTCAACCCACCCCTCACATCACTCCGCCCTCCCCCTCACGCTTTCCCCACCCAAACCCCTCACGACCTCTCGGCCTCACTCAACCCACCCCTCACAACACTCCGCCCTCTCCCGACCTGAACCCCTCACCACCCTCAACCCGTCCCCTCACCACCCTCCGCCCTCCCCACCTTCTGCCCTCCCCCTCACGTACTCCCCACCCGACCTCCTCCGCCCTCCCCATGGCCAACAACAAACCCCTCCCCATCCTCTTCCCCACACCCAACACCCTCGGCCCTCCCCTCCCGACTCTACGTTCTCCTATTTTTTTTCTTTCTGTTTTACAGAGTTTCCCCTCCCCCAAACACCCCCCCCCCACCAAGTTAAAACCTCCCCCACATAAATCCCCCCAGTTAAACCCCCCCCCCCCCCCCCCTAGTTAAAACCTCTGTTTTTTTTACCCTAAAATATATATATATATATATATATTGCAGAATTGAAACCAGAATTGAGTTTTTTTACCTAGCAAGTATTTTTTTTCCTTCAAAAGAATGCATTCTCTCATATCTATTGTAGGAGTTGTTCTCTCCGGAAAGGAGAACTATCGTGAATGGTCTCGGAAAATCAAACACACACTCATTTTTAATGAGTTGTGAAAAGGAATTTGTGAAGGAGAAGATGACCTTCCACCAGCAAAGCCCACTTCAGACAAGGAGATCGCCATTTGGGAAAACAAGAACTGCAAGGCCTATGCCTTGATTGCAGCTTCCGTAAATGAAGAGGTGATTTGCCATATTACACCATTTTCAAATGCCTATAAAGCCTTGAGCAAGATAAAATAACTCTATGAATCACATTTATAACTTGAATTTGTTCAATTAATGATTAAGTTGTTCAGTCTGGAATTGAAAAATGATGATCCTCTTGCTTTAGATTCAGAAGTAAGATCTATCATGCATGATATTAAGAGCACTAGTGAATATGTTGACATATCTCTCATATCATATGTTAAGGCTTTGTATCCCACTTACTCAAATTATCTTGAGTCATTGCAAGCAAGTGGAAACCTTGTGAAAAGCACTTTTGAGTCCCTTGAGAAAAATTTTGCAGAAAGAGAGAAAGCTTTTGGAAAGATGACCACCCCTCTATATTTTGAAGAGGCTATATGCTTTGCACATAAAGAGAAGATTCATGCTCAAGATTATTCCAAAGGAAGAGGTGGCCGAAGAGGAAGAGGAAGAAGAAATTTTGGAGGAAGGGGGGGCAAACAAACTCAAACTGAAAAATCTAATCTTCATTGCATATGCTGCAATAAATACTAGCATGATGCATCTACATGCAAGATACCTTGGGATAAAATTGAGCAACAAAGGAATCAAGAAAAAAAGGTAAAACTAATGACTAAGACAATGTAAAGCACGTGAATCTGCTCATTTTGTTATAGCACATTGTAACAATGGAGTAAATGAAGACATGTTTGATGTTTCATTTACTTCTTGGAGAAATGATTGGTTTCTAGATTCAGGAGCAACATGTCACATGACATTTAGAAAAGATTTTTTTGAAGAATTTACTAACAAAGTTGATGGAGCAGTATATTTCGCAGATAAATCCAAACTCAAGCTATCAGGGCTTGGCACAATCAGGCTTAAGTTGCCTGGTATTCCAAATCATCTTTTACATGAGGTTCTATACCTCCATGAGTTGAGGAGAAACTTGTTGTCCTTGGTCCACATCTACTAGCAAGGACACTCCATTCACATGTTTGATGGCATGGCTGAGGTCAGAAAAGCATCAGATTGCTCACTTGTCCTGGAGGGAATAGAAGAAGGAAGACTCTTAAAGCTGCAAGGTTCCTTTGCTCATACACAAAACTTTGCATTCAGTTCACATCATGATGAAGGTACATTCCCATCAAGTCTTTTATGGCATGTTAGATTTGGACACTTAAATTATGACAGCCTTCGATTGTTGAAGAAAAATGGTGTTAATGGACTGCCTACAATTCCTAGGAAACTTAAGCAATGTGATGCTTGTATTCTAGGAAAGCATAGCAAGCAGCCATTTCATGATTCATATTCCAAAGCACATATAAAAATTGAGCTTATTAATTCAGATTTATGTGGCCCTATGCCTGTTGCTTCTGAAAATGGAAATAAATATATGATGACATTTATTGATGATTACACCAGAACGTGTTGGGTTTACTTATTGAAGAACAAGTCTGATGCTTTTCAAAAATTCAAGAATTTTCATGCATGGATTGAAAATGATGCACAAACTCATATTGGCTCTTTACGTACTGATAATGGAAAAGAATACACTTCGAACGAATTTGAAAATTATCTTCATCAACATGGGATCAAACATCAAACAATTGTTCCTTATAATCCCCAACAAAATGGTGTAGCTGAAAGAATGAACAGGACAATTTGAAATATGGTTCGCTCCATGATGTTTTTTAAGAATGTAAAATTGATGTTTTGGGCTGATGCAGTTCTATGTGCTGTATACAAAAAGAATAGGTATCCTTCAAATTCAATTAGAAACAAAACTCCTTATGAAATGTGGCATGGCCACATTCCTTCGGTAAATAATTTCAGGGTCTTTGTTCCACCTGTTATGCTTTGATACCCAAGGTACAAAGGAATAAACTTGGTGCTAGAAGTCGAAAATGTATCTTCTTGGGGTATTCCAATACCTCCAAAGGATATCGTCTCTCTGACGAAGTCAATAAGAAGTTTGTAATAGCAAGAGATGTCATATTCCTTGAATCTTCCAAGACTGACAATGTTGTTGAACGACAACTTGATCGCTTGGATAGATTCACACATGAAAAGTATTTTCAAGAATTTGATAATCAAACTCCATATTTTGAGGGGGGGATTCCTATACAGGATCAATCTGTGGAATCATTTCCTGAAGCATGTGTTCTGGTGGGGTAAACTGCTTACATAGGTTGAGGAGTGGCGGAGGAGCAGTGAAAGGGGAGGAGAAATGCGTGGAGGGAGGCAGAAAAACGAAGAAAATGGGTTGAAAAGGGATTATGGCGCGAAAATTAAAAAAGGGGTTTTGTAGAAAAACCGGGTGGTATTCGCGCAAGGCAATGGTGGTAAGTGGTTTCAGTCCATATGGATGCGATACCATACAAAAAATGATGCGTGTCCATATGGAAACCGCTTATTTCGCGTGGAAGATGCGCATTGAGGAATTTTTATAAAATCGGGCGCGAAGATGATTTTGAGCCGTCCGATCTGGGCAATCCAGATCGACAGTCATGGTTGTGTGCGAAAGTTGGAAAGCTGCGTGGGAGAAAAGGGGATGGTGGAAGACAGCTAATGGATGGAGAGTGGATGGATGGTGGAGCAGTGGGTGGTGGGCCCAGCGGTGACGTGGACTTATTTGGTGGGTAGCGGAAAGGTTGGGAGATGGGAGGAGAAGCGGGGTTAAACGAGGGACATCGAATCTAGGCCTAAGGCCCTTGATCTACGGTCGAGAATGGATCGAGTAAAGGTAAGGCAGAGTGAGGGAGGTTTAATGAGTCGGGAGCATGATGGCCATTGGATCTAGGCCTAAGGCCTTTGATCTACGGTCGAGAATGACCATGGAGATGAATGGATGGGAGGATGGCGGAGGGGGTCGAGAGAAATGGTGGTCGTTGGATCTCGAAGATCGACGGTTGAGGACGCATCGGAGCATCGCTATCGGGGTGGAAGGTTTGCAAAGGAAATGCGGGTTTACAAAGAAATGGGTGCAGAGGAAATTTCGATGCGATGAAATGCTGGCCGTTGGATCCGTGCGATTATCCAACGACTGAGATCTGGAGTGCAGGGGGACCGAGGGTTACGGACCATTCTCCTGCCTTGTGCCTCCGCAGCAAATCTTGGCTGCTCATCTAAGTCTTTATGCAGTCAAACAAGTCAACTGCAGGGGCACCAAAGGGTATGGGCCACCTTGGTCAAGTGCCCTCGCAGTAATCTTGCGTCATTGGATTGGTGAAATGAACGGTGGGGATCACTTCAGGAACAAGTAATGGTGCGGGATAAAGTATAGGAGAAGGGGCTAGAAGAGCAGGGAAGTGTTTTATGAAGAAAGGAAAAGGTTGAGGGCTAAATTGAAGGGTTTAGGGATAGCAAGAGGTCGCGGGCTTTGGCCATATGAGAAAAAGGGGCGGAGGGTCTAAGCCCTCAGGGGATCGCATCAACAGGGAAAACAAAGAATGGGACTAGTGAAATGTCGATTGGCCGATGATGCGATAGGCCTAGTGCTCGGTCATGGAACAGGGTCACATGGCGGAGAAGGAGCTAGGGGCTAAGCCAAAGGGGCTTAAAACCTAATGTTTAATAGGGTCAGAAAATAGGCCTAAAACAAGGTTCCGATAGGTAAAATTAAGTTGTTTTTAAACCTAATGAAGGAGTTTTGATGGTTTAGAAGGGTTTTTAGAAGGTTTTTTTAGGGAAAAATGAAAGGGTAAATGAGAAGGGAAAGAAGGGAAAATGGGGGAAAATGAAGAGTTAATGAAGGGGAAGTGGTCCTTTTTTAAAGGGGAAAATCACTGTTGGGATAGGAGTAAATGAGTGAAAATTGGCAGAGGAGATGGAGATAAAAAATGGGGAATATAGCCTAAAAATAAGCTTCTTTTTTAGACAGAGAGGTGATATTTTTTGGAGGCATAGATGAAGATTTTAGTGAACTAATGGATTTAGGCTAATGAAGGCAGTGAGATTTCTTGAACTCACAATTTTTTTTCAAATATTGTTTCTAGAAATCTGAGTTTTTTTTTTGCTTTCAATTTTAGTCATCTTTTGATAAAGTCAAAAATTATGGATGACTAACATGTTCCTTAGAAAATACCCCTAAAATGGATACATCCTTTGAGATTTTTGGCTGTAGAGATTTCAGAAACCATTCGAGGAGGAACTCATTATGAATTTTGGCTTTGATGAGCCTCTTCCATCAGAAATGTGAGTTGCCTTGTCCTGTTGGAAATTGGCCAAGAGATCAGTCCCGACATAATAACAGACAGGAAACTAAAAATGGTTTAAAAACATAGTAGCCAACTCACCAAAAGTAGGAAAAATGCCCCCTGTCAGCTCAATGTACCATTTTGCAGCGTTCCCAGTTCAGGTTCATTGAAATAACCTCAGCCTAATCGAATCATCAATAAGGGAGTTCGACGAACACCATAAGTGGAAAGTGGCGACATGGTCAGTCGAATCCTCACCAGTATTCCCTTCAAACTTTGGAATGTCTGAGGGAAGTTTAGTAGGGACTGGAGGCCAACCCTAACTATACCAAATAGGATCATTCGTCAATTTCGATAAATCTGGAAATTTTAAAATTTTCAGGAAAGGTAAGCGCGGACGAGCCTCGAAATTCCATCCCCCATAGGAAGGATTCCCAACATTTTCAAAAGAATAGCCTGGGTTTTTTGAGGCACCAAGTTGCCAGAGATTGTTTGTAGAAAATGTTGAGCCATAAGAAAAAAACCTTGTGACTTAGCATTCAGAGAAGGACCCCCTCCCATCATAGGGTTACTATAAATAGGGATATTCCCTCCAATCGAATTGTTAAATGAGGAAGAAACCCATTGGTAAGGGTTCCAAGCATTGGAAAATGGAGAAACATTGAGAAGTACCTACCATAGGGAAAGGAACATTCCCTTGCTAACCAGAGAAAAATTGACTTCTAGCTCCTAACCTTGTGAAAGCAGGGTTCAATCCTGAAAAATCATTAGAGCTTTGACCTCCTATGAAAGGATTGAATCCTTTATTTTGAGAGGTGAAAGGCAAAGATCCTAAGGAAGGGTTCGAATGAGGAATATGCCCACTTCTGAAGGGGAAACCATGAAATGAAGCTGATCCACTAGCCATAGAAGGCATAGGCACGGAGACCACTGAAGTAGCAATGAAGGATACATAAGGAATCACACTAGAAGGCATTCCAAAAGAAAAGGGGCCAGAATGAGAAGCATATGCTTGGGTTCTTTCGCTCGTAGACGGAATAGATGTCGAGTGAATCATAGCAACGCTAGAAGTGATTGTTGAAATGGAAATAGTACCTCCTCCTTCGACTGAAAAAGGAGTATGCACACTTGCAGTGCTCATAGTCGAAGTTGTGTTCCTATTTGTGGCCATCGAAAGAAAGGGATAAGAAGGATAGCGGATAGCTGGTCTCTGAGACTCAAGCCCAACGTACAAAAGAACTTCTATAAAACTAGCAAGAAGAGGAGATGAAGGAGTACTATGAGGTCGAGGAACCTCTTCTAATTCAAATTCTTCCGCCAGAAACAAGACTCTAGAGATGAGTGGAGTACTCCTCTCTACAATACCATTAGTACTAGGACCACCCACAGAAACAACAACCCTAGACGGAGGATCACTCTTCGTTGCGTTCGAAACTATTGAATGAAAATCACCCACTAAATTGTTCCTACGCCTTCTTGAAGAAGCCTCGACACTCACAGGAGAAAGCCCATGAAGCCTCCTCGATCAACAAGGTGATCGTTCAACCACTTTTGATAATTATGAGATTAATTAGACTAAAAAAATAAGAAGCTAGGAAATCTAGGAGAAAAGAGCGCACTCTATCAAAAGACCCTAAGAGACAGTCAATCAAGCAGCCTTCAGGTATTTCCGCTCTGGGTGGTGAGGATCAGACACTGAAATATAAGTAAGCGAATAAGAGGACCTTTCGAAAATATTCTAGGGTAATTACGCCCCAGGCCTACTAGTGAAGGTAACTGAAACAATTACGCTGACCTCCCGAAAAAAGCCTTTGTTGGTGCAAGAAATTGAGCTTTGCAAGGGCACCCTCTAGAAGTACTAATGAAAGTGATACAACGTCTACCTTAGGTACCACGAGTATTTCGCTCCGCAGTCACCTATGTGGTCCCTAAGAAATGCAACTAAGGACACCAATCCGTATTGACAGCCAGGTTGAACGGTATTAGGTCAAGATTCAACAAATAGGAGAGGGGGTATCTCTCTTCTCTGCCTTCATTATCCCTCGTGCTTAACTCTCTGGAGGTAGAGCTTTACCGGTCCACTTAATGGAATTTGATTTCACTCATTAATCAACTTTCTACGTTTGATAGTTTTGAGCGTCCTCGGAGATTTAACTCTCCACTCACCTATTCCAAGGCCCTATGACCTATCTAGTTGGTTATGATTAATGAAAATACAAAAAAATTCTATTTCATTTTAATTAGATCATTTTATTTTAAATGGTTGTTACTTAAGTCACAGGTAGATGGAGATGAAACTGATGATGTTTTTCTACACAAAATAAATCAATGAAAACCTACTACATGAAAATGTAATATTTTCTTTTCGATGAAAAGAGATTTCTAAATGGGTTCTACGAAGCTATCATATAAAAAAAAAATGTTTTTCTTTTTAGTTATCACTCTTCACACACTTCAAAAAACTATCAAAAAGACTAAAATGATTCAGTTGAACTAATCCCAAAACTACCAAAGATATGAAAATTCTAGGACTACTCACTAAGGAAGACAAAAGAGTTTTTAAACAAGATCGATTCGATCACTTTGACAGACAAGCAAGGTAACTCCCAACAAGAACTCCTTTGCATACAACAATGCCAAAATACACTTGATATCTAAAAGGAAGAGAAATCCAAACAATGACTCCTTTCGAGACCAAGAAAATGAACTAAAAACGAGAAACTAACAAGCTGCTTCAAAATGGATGAAAACCATAAAAACAAAACCAAAGCAAAAGCAACGGGAAACAAAAATGTTTTTTGGCTTTTCACTTTTAAGGAAAACGAGAAAAATTCAATGTGAGAAACACAAAACTACTCAAGGACGAAATTCAAGAAAATGAGCCACAAGGAGACTTCGAAATGAACAAGCCAACTATGCTCTTTCGTAGCGGTACACAAATGAGAAATAAGAAGCAACCAACTCAAAAAAATGATTCTGAACAATAGCACAAACTTCCAACAAACAAAAAATTCAAGAAACCAAGAAAATGCAACTTCAAGTTTCACTAGAAGGCTAATCCCAAGAAACAAGAAAACCAAGGAAGTCAAAGAGGAAAAAACCAAAAAGAGAAGCAATGCATAATGCAAACACGAGCAAAAAAACTAAGGCTCACTATTCTGAATGGTCAGAACTACCAAGAACTCCAGGAAGAGGTCTTGGTGCTACAACCGCAATTGAGACTTCACAAAATAGGAAAAAATCTAAAATGACTAGGTCTTCACATGAAAAAGAGAGGAACTGACATTCAACCACAAGAATCACAATCTAGACACCTAAGATGTTCCACAAGAGTGACCAACCACAGACATGAAAGACTTATAGGGCCTCAAAATTCAAATTCTCAAAATTTACTAGGCATACACAGGTTCGTTCTATGCAACATGCGTGTATACGCCACTGTATCCAAATAAACACGCATATACGCTATTTCTTTTGGAGAAAACAGTATTCTTGTGTACAGACGAAGTAGCGTATAGAAAATTAAATAAGGAAAAAAGAAAAACCCAGGCCCGATACAGAAGATCGAGACTTCTACCTAGTTGGGAAAAGGACCTACTAGACTGAAAAAGTGATTAAACTGTCAGGGAACCCACAAGACAGATAAAACAACCCAAACTAGGAATTACACGGATGTAATGCCCAGCGAAGCCATCAATTTTTTTACAGGCAAAGCTACCCTAAGGCCTTGGGTTGAGGGACATAACAATGTAGATGACATGTCATCACAAGGACTCTAATTACCTGTTTTTATGTTTTAAACTAGAAAATGATAATTGTGGACCTTACCCGTTTATCTTCCGTTTGAGCCCAATCTCGTAGGGTGCAAACCCTCTGCTACTCCTCATGCTCCAGAACCTGCAAATTAGTTAAGAACAAACACACAAACTAGTTGCAAAGCATATATGTCCTAGATGTCAGCATGTTAGCATATATAATCTCATAAAGATAACATGAAATAAAACATTTAAGATTATTAAACATGTATAAGAGACACATAACACATAAACATCAGGAACATGATGGTACTTATTTTATTGATAACATGTACATAAAATAGTGGATAAATCACCTGAGATCTTCCACGGCCTTGAGCAAAACCATCCTCCGGATTCAGCTAGCCCTAGCCTCACAAAGCTTCTTCCATAAACAATGCACAAAGGATGTCACATAGAATGGCGGTGATCATCACAAGGAAACAAGGGTTTCCTGAGCCTAGGAAGTGTAGGAGGCACAGGGGAAATATCAAACTCGATAAAGGGTATAACATGCTATAATATCAATAATATTCTCTCTCCTCCCTTAGGCCATTCCCTTGAGGTGTATTTATAATTCCTCAAATTAGTTTTTTCAGTTGGGGAACAGTTATGCCATGGGCTGTGGTAGTTAAGTTACAAGAAAAAACCATAAACCCTGCCTCTTTAATAGGGAATTATATATATATATATATATATATATATATATATATATATATATATATATATATATATATATATAATATTTTAAATAGCATACGGGTCAGCTATGGATGGGACTCGCGTGTGCATGCGGAAAAAAGCAGGCGGAGGGCGGTGTGGATTTTAAAATATTGCTTTTTGAGAAGTGTGACCAAGTCTAAATGGAAAGGCTACCCAAGACCAATACATAAGTCATCAATTATATTGGATTCGCCTTGTTATTCGAGCATGCATTTCAATTTTCCAAATCCTAAACAATGACTTCCTAATCCAACTAGATCTAAGGTCCATATATTTTGGCATGTTTCTAAATCTACTAACACAGATTGATAATTAAATATATGCTCTAATTTAGTCCCAGAAATTAGACTTACAGGGGACATACTCAATCAACACTACATATGCCAGTGGTTCTTTTGTATTGTATAGCTCTTGATGGATAGCTCTTAAAGGGCTATGTGACCATATTGAGAAGGCGAAGTGCTTGATATTGTAGGCCAAGTGCCTGGTATTGGATTAGATTTTCGAAGTCTAGAGCTATGCACCTTCGATGCCTAGAGCTATGCACCTTAGTGAGTGTGGAGGGAGTGGGCCAGCCTTTTGAGATGCCTGGAGTACTATTGCATGTACTGAGCTCGGTGTCTGCCTTGGGGCAGATGAGGTCTGAGCTAGGCGCGAGCCTTGGGGCCAACCTTGGGCTATGGTACAAACCGATGAGGCTTATCCCTAGTTTCGAAAGTGGGAAAAATGATAAAGATTCCTTGAGATTTCCTGGGTGTTATGGAAACTTTCGATGCATGCTGGTTATACTAGTTCAATAGAGGGTGTTGGGAAAACGTGAAGTAATAAATAACTAAATAAATAAAATGTTAAATGATTCATCTTAACTTCTGGACGAAGTTCCTTAAAGAGGGGGAAGTATGTAATGTCCCTTAATAATAATAAAAATAAAAATAATGAATAAATGATATAATAATATTATTAAATAAATAGTAAATAAGTAATAAATCAATAATAGTAAATACATAATAAATAATAAAGAGAATAATAATAATAATAAAATAAATATTAAATAAGAAACTGGAGTACTAAATAAAAATATATAAAAGTAAACTATACAAATAATAAAAATAAGTGAAGTTAACAAAATTAAAAAGGAATAAAATAAGAAAGAGTTAAACTAAGAAAACTAAAAAAAATAGTGAAAATAAGTAAAGTTAACAAAAAGTAAAATGGAATAAAATAAGAAAGAGTTAAATTAAGAAAAACGTTAAATTAAGTAAAACTTAAAATAAAGAAATAAAAGTTGCATGTTGACACAAGGAATGTGTGCATGTAGTTCTCTTTCCATTGTTTGGTGCGTGTTCGATCTGCTTGCCAAAATGGTAGTCCAGGAAAGGGGTTTTATCGTGATATGGTAAAACTTGATGCATGATAAATGGATGAACATGAAGTGCTTCCCAGACCGAGGTGTTATGGTCATGGTGTCATATTTTTTGATGCATGGTCTACTTGAGTGATGGACGCCATGGGGGGGAGGCTCTACCGACTGATGAGAATTTTTATCATGTGCAAGATGGGGAGATTACAAAAAAAGGTTGGGTGTTTGGAACCTATGGTTATTCTTGTGGAGAAATGATGTCAAGATATGCAAAGCTTCTCTAGGAATCTATCATCCAACGGGTAGAATGATACCTGCTCTGGAACCTTCCGTGACTAGGGCAATGGGTGGTTTGTCGTACTGTGTAACACTTGCAATCAATACCCCGAGTGAAAGCATGTATTTAATTCGAATATATTGACAAATATGATGGATGAAAAAATGATAAGAGAGGGAATACATGTTGGAATACCAGCCGCATATCCTCGAGATGATCATATCGCTTCTTGGATCGGACGGTGAGGTCATCCAAGTGGGTGAGGATGTGGGCGAGGATGATGTAGGCCAAGTCATGAAAGATATAATTTATGGCCTACTGGAAAGTGGCTCCAACATTTTTAAGACCGAATGACATAACCTAATATGTGAACGTGCCCCATGGGATGGTGAACGCGGTTTGGTGTTGAACCGTCGTTGGTACAACTACTCTCGTAGTTGCAGCGGTCTCGACACCTATGACTGATGAGAAAACAACATGAGTCATGGTTCATATACACAATGATATGAATCTTATATGATGTTTAGTGTCGTCAGCGTTTGGTGGGGGAGGAATTTCCATCGTGGAGGCTTGCGTGAGAGCAAGTCGAGGTTCCCCACGAGGCGTAGAAAGAGTACTCACACTTTCTTGGATTTGGAAATTGTTCTTGGTGCAGAGGCGCCTGAATGTTTCCATTAAGGGGCATGCCTTTGTTTAGTGGTTATGGCCAATGAAAATGGTGCATGGTACCACGTTTCTGATCAAGTAGATGGTGTGAGAACCAACACTACTCTTAGTCCTTGAAGTGGACACTCGGAAACGATCGGGCGTAGGGGAAAGATTTTGTTGTTGCCATCTCTGTGTTTTTGGTTTTGGGAGGTCCAACTCCTTCGGGTGTGTTAGACTTGACGCTACTCTTGCTGCTCTTAGCCTTAGGGAAATGGGTGGTTTGTCGTACTGTGTAACACCTGAAATCAATACCCCGAGTGAAAGCATGTATTTCATTCGAATATATTGACGAATATGATGGATGAAAAAATGATAAGAGAGGGCATACATGTTGGAATACCAGCCGCATATCCTCGCGATGATCAGATCGCTTCTTGGATCAGACGGT
The DNA here is from genome assembly GCA_034641835.2 of Pinus albicaulis. Taxonomy (NCBI): domain Eukaryota; kingdom Viridiplantae; phylum Streptophyta; class Pinopsida; order Pinales; family Pinaceae; genus Pinus; species Pinus albicaulis. Next base: position 308,149,575 of record CM076569.1, read on the forward strand.
GAGGTCATCCAAGTGGGCGAGGATGTGGGCGAGGATGAGGTAGGCCAAGTCATGAAAGATATAATTTATGGCCCGCTGGAAAGTGGCTCCAGTATTTTTAAGACCGAATCACATAACCTAATATGTGAACGTGCCCCATGGGATGGTGAACGCGGTTTGGTGTTGAATCGTTGTTGGTACAACTACTCTCGTAGTTGCAGCGGTCTCGACACCTATGACTAATGAGAAAACAACATGAGTCATGGTTCCTATACACAATTATATGAATCTTATATGATGTTTAGTGTCGTCAGCGTTTGGTGGGGGAGGAATTTCCATCGTGGAGGCTTGCGTGAGAGCAAGTCAAGGTCCCCCATGAGGCGTACAAAGAGTACTCACACTTTCCTAATTTGGAAATTGTTCTTGGTGCAGAGGCGCCTGAATATTTCCATTAAGGGGCATGCCTTTGTTTCGTGGTTATGGCCGGTGCAAATGGTGCATGGTACCATGTTGCTGATCAAGTAGATGGTGTGAGAACCGACACTACTCTTAGTACCTGAAGTGGACACTCAGAAAGGATCGGGCGTAGGGGAAAGATTTTGTTGTTTCCATCTCCATGTTTTTGGTTTTGGGAGGTCCAACTCCTTTGGGTGTGTTAGACTTAACGCTGCTCTTGCTGCGCTTAGCCTTGGGAGGTACTTACAATTCATTGTATGGTGAAAATGTGAACAGATCCTGCAATATAAGTGTGTGATCTTCTCTTGATTATAGAGATGTTTCCGCGGGATAGGGGAGACCATGCAAAAGTTGTTCGTGACGTGCTTCAGTTCTTACATTGATTGACATAGTGGTCAATTCTATCGCACAGCTCGCACGCCGCCCGAGACTGGACATGGGTCCTGCTGGGACAGTGCATCGTTTGGACTCACCCAATGCTTTGGTATTGATATGGGGTAGGCTGCCTAGGGGTAGTCTGCCTTACATTAGGTTCTCTTAGCTCTGGACTGATTATATCCTGGCGCTGCATTTCTAATGTATGTATGATGTAGATTAGCGGGCTCACTCGAGGGATGTAAGTACAATGTTGAGCATGATGGTAGCCTTGACACACTAGACAATAATGTCTTTCTTGGGTATTCCCTTCCCTCAGAGTTGACAAGGTGATTGGATACCATCCGCGTAGTGATTCTAGGTATGGGCATTTGGTGACCAAATGGTTACGTGCATTGCATAACACATAGGTTGGTCTTCTCCTTGAATGGCGGTTGGGGGTGACTATGTGCCCCCCAACCGACCGCCTTTTCGTTGATAGAAAGAGAATGGATCTGCTTTTCACCTACTCTTTTGTTGTCGAGCTCTCCATGGATTCTGTATCTGAGTCGTCTTCTAGGGAGAAGGATATTATGGTCGTGTGTAAGCTGGTTAACACTGAATGAAATCAAGGGATGTAATGGCAATGACGTAATGGGAGATCGCCAGAACATATCTAACATGGATATTGGGTTGCTCGTAGGTCGACATAGTATACATGGTTAACTAGATACCATCTTTAAAACAACTCCACAGCTGCACAGTCGGCGATGAAATGATCATGTTCGTCTCAAAGTGCACAATGTTGGACAAGTGGAGGAGGGATACATGGGAGTATTTGTGGCGATTTCCCTGCCTCTTGGAGGTATAATATGACCCGAGGTTCTTCACCATTTGTCTGCATGGGAGGATCCTCCTGGTATGATTGTTCTAGGGCATGTAAGGCATCCCTATATCGCAGCATTTTTGGGCAATGATGGGTGTAATGCCCATAATTGTTGCATATAGTGCATGCGTGGTTGCTAAGAAATGCTTTGCCTTGGTTTTTTGTGGCTGGTTCCTTTTTACGGGAACTTGTGGCCGCGAAATTTATTTCGGAGCTTAGGAGAGGTTTCCATTCATCCAACTCCAGGAAGATATTGGTAGGATGGCCTACAATATCGCATAATGCACAAGGTTGTAGTTCCCTTCGCATGATGGGGTTTTCTATCCTTTTCCCCTTTTTGTGGGTTTTCTTGGTCGCTTTGACTGGAATTTCTATGGAAATCTCTTTAATCAGAGTAACCTCCTAAGGAGGGATAGGGGTTACTCCTGTAGATGTAATGTTAGGGGCTCTCAACATGGTTGATGGCACCAGGCACCAGACGGGTATCACGAAAGACATGTTTGAAAAGACTGCCGTTGCCAAAACCTGTTGTGACACGAAACCAAGTGAGGGGTATAGAAGTGGAGTTTGGGAGATGGCGTAGGGTAGAAAAGATGTGCCTATGGCCTCGGTTTCGTTACTACTAGTCTCTATCTTCTGGATGGTTTCAGTGTTTGATGATGACATCATGCACACTGGGGCCCCTGTGATATCAACGAATGATTCTGGTATAGCAGGGGGATTTCCGAGGAATGATCCAAGGATGGATGACAATTTGAATTGGTTGGGGCCGTATTTTTGATACCACATGAGTGATTCTGTAGATGTGTCTACATAGGGTAGAACAACATCGACGTTCGTTATGGATCGCTTGTCAATGGTATGTCAATTGGTCGATGGTGATGATGTGATCCCCGTGGGGGAATATCATAATCCGAAAGAGGGAGGATGCTATGGAAGACATGGCGTACATATAACTCCTCCCAAGGAGAATATTGTAGTCCAGTTGAGCGTCAAAGACCTCAATGTCTATAAGAACAGTCTTTTCGGCCAAGCAGACTGGGACATTTTGATAAAGACCGACGGGAGCAGAAGGGCACCCATCATATGCTCTGAGAGTGATGTCAGATGGCTTCAGTTCAGGAGATCCCAACCTCTACCAAACGCTTTTTGACATGATGCATGTAGATGCACCATTGTCAATGATACATCGGTGCATAGTGATGTTCTGGACTAACAACAGTACCTGAAAGGCGACCAATGAAGGAAGCCTGTGGGTGGCTTTGTTTAATTCAAAAGCCATTAGGCACGAATCGACAGGGTCGATTGTGCCTAATGCAGAAAGTAAGGCTTTCCTTTGCTTTGGGTAAGACTACAAGACCTCTGAAGCTTACATGGCAGCGGGAGATTGTGTTAAATTGTCGACGATGCTATAATTATGGGCCGCTTTGGAGTATGTGCACTCGTGCTAGCCCCAGATGAACATAACTTCGATTCTGTGTTTGGCAGGGTATCATAACTTCGATTCCGTGTCTGAAAGAAAATTTCCTCACTAGTCATATAGATTTCATGGCTGTTGTTTCCGGAATCATTTCGGAGTGGTTTTTGTTGTTGGGTACTAACCATCCCTTGGTGGGGGAAAGGCTCTTACATTACAACTGTTTCTTGTATAAGTCCCCCTTGTCCACGGTTACCATGAAGCTTCTTTAGCTTGGGGAGTTCAAGACAATGATGAGTGTAATGGCCATACTCACCACAAATAGCACAAGAGTAGTTGGTCTGTAGATTAGCCCTCTTGTTCTGCCCTTGGGAGTTATTTGGCTCCTGGATTTTATTTTAGTTGGGGTTGCTCGTAGCCTGAGATGGCGGAGGGTGTTGTTGGTTATTTCCCCCTTGTCCAGGATCTCCCTTTTGTTTATTTTTTGGATTTTTCCTTATCGCATTAGGAGGATGACTAAGATTCTCCTGGTCGTAAGACTGGCACGGTTGGGCTTGAGAAGGTTGCACGAAGTTCACCGATGCATTATTTTGCAGCGGTGGGTTTTTTTTCTGGGGAGGGGTAATATTGGGGCCCCTGACCTTGGTTTGTATATTGTTGCTAGGGGGGATCTCTTTCGTTAGCGTTCCTAGCTGCGTATTGGGTCCCCTACACGGGAGGGTATGATCCTCCCTGTTGATGATTGTACGACGACGCCCTATTAGTCATGTTCTGCAGAGGTGCATGATGACTTTAATGGTAGATTGGTTGTGGGATGTTCTGGTTAGGATCATACGCGTAACCAGGGTACGAGATATTAATGCCTAGGTGACTTTGGGTCAGTGACCGATCAATCTGTCTGCAGTGTTCGATGCACCTGGCAATTCTTTGTAAGTTTCCAGGCGCGAAGCATTAGGCAAAATGTTATAGATGTATTATGACTGAGTGTATATCAGCTCGAGTTGTTGGGCTTTACTAATGGCATCCTCCTCAGAAGTAGGTCCTTGGGTTGCCATGTAGTTTGAAATATCTACTGTGAGAGTTTTCAATAATAGGTCCAGTAAAACTCGATCATCGAGTTTGGCTTTACACAAACTTTGACGTCACCACCATTCATGGAGATGATCCGAGATATGGACGACTGTCGTTTACCTAAAATGAGTTAGTAACTCCATTCTCGAATCATGGTGGATGGGTAACTGAAAATACGTGAGGAATGCAGTAGTGAGGGCGCTAAAGGTTCCATACGAAGCAGAAGGATGCTCCACATATCATTTCATGGATGGTCCGGTTAAGGTTCGCTGAAATAGTCTCAATCGAATGGTATCATGAATAATATTGTTCGATGAACACCATAGGTGGAAATTCATTACATGGTTTCCAGGGTCTTCCGCTTGCTTCCCTTCGAATTTTGGAATGTCCAAAGGGAGCTTCGCGAGCATGTGGAGCCAATTGGAATTGTTTGCAATGGGATCATTTGTTAACTTTGGTAGATCTGGTAAGTTTAAAGATGTTAGAAAAGATAAATGAGTGTTGAGTGCCATTGTAGATTGTGAAAACACATGAATCTATTTGTGTATGGGGGGTGTCTAGGGGATAGTACCCTGTGACGTACCTGGATGTGTGTTATGTTGGCTTCCCGAATGGGTAGCGCCCTTCTGCCCTCTAGGGGTTGTGGGAGGAGTGGTGTGTGGAGACCCCGAGGGGGTTTCCACAGGTGTGGCATTGGGTGACTCTTAGGGGTTTCCAACTAAAGATGCCCCGATAAAGGATGAACAAATAAGGGTGGATGTGTGTCGTCTTTGACGCTTGAATGGAGAATGACCTAACACTCCTCTCTCTAATGGGGAGAGGTCCAAAAAACGTCTAGATCGACGAGGTCTCGTTAGGTCCATTATGGTGTCGACTCGATTTAATTTTGGAAATATTTTTTAGTTTTTTAAGAGGAGAGATTATTAACAAAGAAAAATGCGATCACATACATAAAACAAAAAGAAAAATAAAAGGTAAATTTATCCTTTAGATTAATCCTATGTGATCAGTCAATAAAAAAAAATGGTTTTAGTTGCTTTGCGTATGATACTAAAAAATCCTAGAAGAACTAATCGTCCTCGCACTCTGAAATTTAACTGGGCCTTGCGAAGATATCTTTTGGTGGGTATTGGGGCGAACGTCCCGAAAGCACTGGTGACGCCTTCCAACAGACGAAGAATCGACCAAGGTAATGGAAAGAGGATCTAGTGTTTCCTGCACTATCACCGATAGGGAAGGATGCCCTAGCTTTGGCCACTAAAGTACCGTTGTCTCACGTGAGTGTAGTCTTGAGCTTCTTGGTATTCAGCTACCAGTACTGAGCACTAGATGGGTCAGGTAGCCCCAAATAGTACTACACATTGGGCCTAAGCTTAACCCCCTATGAATCAGGTCTCTGTGACGCTCAAGAATTCTTTTCCGTGGGCGGATAGATGGATTTAAAGCTCCCTAAACAGTCAACTTCTATGTTTCAAGAATGTAAAATGACCATGGCGGCTTATTGCATGCCTACCCCCAATGGTTCTAACCTAAAATATTAATTCTTATGTGTCCCCTGTGGGGAGATTTTAATGAGCTTAATTAATGGATAGTTTTAAGGAGTCTTACTTTGCTTATGGTGTGCCCTAGAGAAGGGACAGTAAGAATAAGACCAAAAATCCCAACTTACTGAAGCTCTGTGTGTGTGATGAAATGTACGATCGCAATTTTATAGCATGTGGATATGCAATGATCCTTTTCACTTTCTCCTAATTAAACTATGTTTGATTGTTCCTTTTAAAATGTAAACAATGCGTAGATAATGGGCCCCCCTTATAATTTTTCCTATTTAGACTAAATGGTTCACTATAGGGAGATGGCAAAGTATCAAAAGAGAGCATTCATATGCATGCCCAAGATCACCAAGAGATTAAAGGACAACATAGGGTACTTTCCTTCTTAGATACTTTGATCCTAGTCCCGAATCCTAATGCAAAGTTTAAACTAAACTTAATACAAAAATTGGAAAAAAAGGAAACTAGTTAAAGATGTCGAGATATGGGTGACTTACTTCCTGCTAATTACCTATGTGTTTGGTGTTTATTATCACTAATTAGTTCATTTAGATAGCATGTGTGGAAAAAACCACTTACTTTCCTCTTAATTAAACTATGTGAATTGATAATAAACTAAAATTAGAACTATGCAATAACTAAGCTAAAATTCAGCTAAAAACATGTCCTTATAGTCAAGAAACAACATAACACCGTGCTGACAGATTTTTTCTGGGCTGCCAGTCACTTTACACTTGCAAAAAATGGAGAAAATCAGTGAAAAAAAGGCTCACTGGTTTCTGCGTGGGTTATTTCTACACAAGCGTGCGGATTTGAGCGTCTTCCTGAACTGAACACGCGCGGACCTGCATGTTTGTCTGAGCTGAACGCGTGTGGACCTGTGCGTCTGTTTGAGTTGAACGCGGGCAATTTTCCTATTCACAGAAATTCCGCCTTTCCTGAACTGAATCTCTTCACAGGAGGGTGAATGAGAGACGTTGAGGAAGAGAAGAGATGGTTCTGCAACAATCTTGAGCAGAAAAGAGGTTCTGCAAAACAACAACCACTTAGCTTAAGAGGAAAAATAAGTGGAGTCGCCAATCCTGTATTGGTGTGTTTAGTACAAGGGTGTACGAAATGCACTGGTGCTTCTAACCTACAAGAAATTTCACAGGGAAAAAATGGGTTGTTAGATGCTTAGTGAAGCATAATAATATGTAGTAAAACATATCATGCTACAAAGAGGAGGAAACAAGAAACAACAAATAAAAATATAACACAAGCTCAATATCGACTAAACGAACTAATAATACTAACGAAGAATGAATCCCCTTTTATTAGTCGTTGGCAATAAAAAAGAGGTAGAATGCTAAAAAACTCACAGCGAGTCCTTAGAGCTATGGAACTCTAATACTCAAAGCAAGGAGGGCTCTTCCCTTAAGTTGTTTGCAAGCCTCTCTCTTCTCCTCGAATGAGTGATCGGATAACAGACAAATAGTGCACTACTCCTCCTAGTGCAACACCCAGGACCACACGGCTTATTGAGGGATAGTCACAGAGACTTGCACTACTATCGAAGAAAAGGGCGTGCGGAGCGCATTGTGCCAGTGTCTTCTGTGTGCGACTTAATAAATTTGCCTTTTAACCTTAGAGAAAGTTAAATTTTCCAGATTCTATAATATTTTTCAACCCTATAAATCCTTCTACTTAACATTTCATGATGTCATTTACTTGTCTGATTTTCCAGTGATAACAGCCGAGACGAGGATCTCACTGAGGGATAGCTGGATGTGGCATCTGTCTAAGAAAGAGATTGAAGATTTGGTAGATCTAAAAGAATGCAAGTTTTCTATGAAAGAAAACATAAATTCATGCATATCTACTGAAAATTGTTTACAAAAGTATATCTTTACAGATCGGTACAAGATCTTTTTCTCGTTGTTTGCTAGCGAGTTATACAAGTGGATATCAAGACTAGATGTGCAAATGGGTCACTTCAATAATAAGCCTACAATGTGGAATTTGGATTTGATCAAGCAATTTAGGGGAATTGATAACGAGATAGCGAGGGTTGTTGATTATTGGATCGACAATATCCTTGGAGGGTTTATTACTGAGTTTGCGATCGATACTTCTGTATATTATAGCAAATCAGAGCGCAAGTTTTTCAAAGGCCCTAGAGGTAAGTATTTAAACTCACTTCTGGATTAAAATGTTATTGTGTGATAAGGGTGTACTATGGATATGCTCAGATTAATATTCGGAGGAAGACAACTTGGTGCTACGCGAAGCAGTAAAATATTTAGGACAAATGGGGGTACTTACGTTGAAACTGAATATAGCCAGTTGTTTGGATCTGAAGGAGAAGAAAGAAACTCAGCTACCACTAAAAGTGTGTCGTTGAGATATAAAAATCATCAGAGTGCTGCAGAGATTACCTTCCACCCCCATCACCTCCCATCCCCATTTTATTCCTCCACCTTCACCTCCCCCATTCACCATGGCCCAACCACCAAATATGCTTGTGTTCAAGGGATCAGATGACCCTTCTCAAGCAATATTGAGTTCATAGAACATTACTAATGAAAATATGAAGAAAGCGTAGTTGGTTTCAGCGGTGCAAGACAGAGCGTTGCCCTGGTACATGAAATATACTACGGCGAATGAAAATACTACATTGGTTGAGAGGAAGATTGCATTGAACGTAGAGTTCACGAAACCAAAGTCGCAGTCCCAGTGTATCATAGAGTTCAAATAGATTAAGTAGTTGGTTACTTAGACTATGTGGGAGGTAGATCAAAGTTTTAAAACATTTCGAAGCCAAGTTAACTTCCAGATCCTTGATGAGAAACATAAATAATAGTTCATTTTTGCGTTGTTGCTTCACCTCAGATTGTCGTTGTCACAAGAGAAGATTGACACCCAAGAGGAATCGCTAGAAATAGCGATGAAGCTTGAAGCTTCGTCGATAGCCGATACCAGTCTAGGGGTTCAGCAAATTCAAACCCAGTTGGCGAGCTTGCATATGGATCTCCAAGATCTAAAGAAGGGGTAAGAGGTTAGACCTGATATGCAGACGTACGTATGGTGTATCAAGTGAAAAGTGGAGGGTCACTATAAAGATCAGTACCTTGTGTTCCGAGATTATTTGGGTGTTGGGATGCCAAGTCCACTGAAGCCTAGACCAAGCACTTGGCCAATTGTAAGGCTTAATGTATGGTATAGAATATGTGAAGTTGCAGGGCATCATTCCACTGATTATTGTCCCCTGTTGCAAAAGTATGTCAGATCATAGAAGAAACTATTTTGTAACTACTGTAGTTTGGTGGGACATCATGAAAACATTGTAAAAGCTACAATCTCATGATGTACCACAATCTTGGTGTATATAGAATGCAAGTAGAAGGTCACGAAGCTTCGGGTTCTGATCTAAATCTGAATGTTAGTTTTGTTGTGCTAATTTCATCTTCAGAATTATAAATAATTTGCTAATCTTTTGCTTCATGTGCATAGGTTTTTTGAGGTGTTTGTGGGTGCTAAATAGGTAAATGTATTGAGTTTTATGTTAAATTCATAAGAAAAATAACATTAAAACATAATGCTAAACAACTGCAATAAAATGTACAACAAAGCATCAAAATGATCCATTAACACAATTTTTTTATGAAGGAGTTCACCCTCCTGAGCTACATCTCCTTGGTCTAGCTTCCATGTCTTGGGCCTCTGTATTAGTTTAAAATGCCAAAAAGTGTTGTTTCCAATCATCTATTTCTCCTTAAGCCTACTTCAATGTGTTCAGAATGTCCAAATAATCTAGAATAGACTCTTCTTGCTTCCAATTTGTTCGAATTTTGCAAAAGTTATGGTCTCCCCAATTCTGGCCTAGAAAACCCCACTAAATCTGGAGATAACTCCAGTTAGGGCCACTAAATTTGGATTTGGAGCCTAATTTGAGGGCTCTGTCGTTTTAACTGCTGAATTAAACTCATGTTTAATTAGAGATAAGCACATATTGTAGGCATGTTTAAGAACCTTTTGGTTAATCCGCATTAACATGGTGCTAATACATGGTTTATGGTAATTAAATAGAATTACAACAATAAATCCTACCATTAGTATTAATCTCTGCCGTAGGTTATAGCATCCCGGTTCTATGGCGAGGGGGCTGACCCACGAGGCTGGCCGCCTCCTTACCCTCACCGGATGAACTGTATTAATTCAAATATACGTCGCGGCCATAGTTTTATAAGAACTAATGGTGCAGCTTGGTGGTAAGATATACGCATAGTGTAGGGGAGGTCGCGGGGTCGACACCCGACCTCCGCCCTTCTGCCAATACATAATATTTTGCACCAATATATAATAATCCAACCTTTGAGATATGTTAATATTTCAGTTGCACTATTTCAACCATATAATTAAAATAAAATGCACCTCCATATATTATTAATTCGACCTTAGGATAACATATAAAAAAAAAAAATATCACCTTCCCAGCTTTTCGACGAATCTTGCAGTGACACTTGTCACAGTTTGATTGGAAAAACTGAAAGAATATTCCTCAGAATATATATCTTTTGCTGACTAGGATGCCATGTCACCATTCTATCATTTTTGCAAATTTTTTAGCTGTTCAAGAAAACGAACAGCAAGCTCTATCTTCCTCATCCAGATTCGATTTTCGATGAAATGAATTGCGCCGGCTTCCTGGTGACGAGCTCTTCGTTGTCATTCAGTTTCCAATCGATTTTGAGCACTTCCATTTTTTAGATTAACACTGAGCACTTGATCATTCCTCCCCACTAGAAGCCTTTTGGACTCCAAAATATACTATAAATTGTTCAGCAGGTGAGGGTACTGTTAGCCCCTTATAAATTTCTTGACAAGCAAGCAAGGGGCTAGTTTGTCCTATAAGCCTGCAAGGAATGCATTTCCCTTGAAAACACATCATTCTTGCAGTCTTTTCAAGTTCCCTACATTGTGACTGTTTCCCTCTGCTGACTTAAGTCAATAAGCCTTGCTGATAAAGAATTATGTTCCAAAAGGCTTTATTTCGCCCCTTGTATCCCTGCATTTTTCCCCCCATTCTATCATTTTTCCCTTTCTTCTAAGTCCCCCTTTGTTTCCTCAAAATTCCCCTCTGTCTCTCTATCGTTACCCTCCTCAGGCCTCAAAATGCATTAAAAAGGGTTAAAAAACCCACTTTCGGACCATATAATAGGCCTCAGCCCCTTCTCCGCTAGCCCGTAACCTTTCTCTCCATGTAACCTTGCGCCATGACCAGGCGCCAAAGCTAAAATTGATTAGTGCGTTTTTGTATCGGGTGCATTATAAGACGTTGATCTTCGCAGAATGGACGGCGATCGCCGCCCCCCACAGCTTGCACCGTGCAACTCGTTTACCGCCCGTCGTCGCATCTCCGCCGTCCGTTAACTCACCAAATCAACGGTCCGCAGCTCATCCATATCGGGCATGATTTAAACCATTGATCTGTACAGATACAACGGTACGGAATCCGCCTGTCACGGTGGTCCTCGCCTACTTTCAATGTTCCAAAACCATATGGTTTCCATCGCACCGCTTATGGAGGTCGGGCGGTATTTTCCTTTCGGCCAGCGATTCCATACAACGATCGACGCGTGGCTCCTGTACGATTCCAAAACCGCTTGCCCATCGAACGTTATCTTTCGGTACAGGACGCGCAACGATATTCATGTCAGCCGTCAGATCTGCCCTTGCCCATCCAACGGTCATCACTCGACGAAGCTGCGCGGGGTTTAATCTATGGCCTCCGTACCCCTGGCCCACGGTTTTTTTCCCTCCCACATGTTTTCCACTGTCGATCTCCGCCAAGATCGGACGGTCCAGATTCGTCTGCCCGCCATTGACCATCCCGCCGTCGCCTAGTCCCGCCACGTCACCTCCACGTGTATCCATCGTACCTCCGTCATCTCATTGCATAAATTCATTCAAAGGTCGATGTTTATAAGGTTTTCGCGTATAATTGTTCTGCATTCCGCCAACCTCCGCCATCTCTGTTCTACACCATTCCATGGCATTTTCCGCCATTTCTCTGCAGTCCCACTATCATCCACATCATCCGCCCCCACCCATGGATTTCATAGCAGATTTCATGTTATTTGTCGGGTTATCAGAGGCAGAAAACCGCCATGGTTCACATGTACTACTTCAATGGCATGCTGCGTAGACAGAATTAAATCTGGAAGCCGGTACTACAATAGAAATGCCCGGGAATGATAGCAGCGTCATAAATATTACCCGGAGACAGTTTAATATTCGCAAGAAATCTATCTGGCGTCATCAAAGTCCAGGTTTTGCAGATCGAGATATTTATGGAACAATGAAGAAAAACCAGTGAATGATCAAGGATTTCAGCGTTCAAAATTGAAGGTTTTGAGCCTTAATACAACATTTCAGAGGCAAATCACTAGATAAACGATCCCATGGATCATGTAGAAAGTACAACACGCAGAAATCAATGCATATCAGGGGTTTTTACAGCAGCAGAATGTTTTTCCTCCATAAAGGACAGAGCGCCCATGCAGTGTTCAATCTATGCCGTGTTCTGGAGAGATTTCCTACCTTGAAACAACCCCGGTACTATCAGAGCATTTATTTCATCAGTATGGCAGACTTCTTTATCATTCATTCATTTTTTGTTTATTCACCAATAGCACCACACAGTATTGCAGACATAATACATCAGAGTCATATCATAATAGTCTGAAGACTGAAGAAGATCATTCGTGCACCTAAAGAACACCAGGAATTGAATGCACAGGATTTAAAACAGAATGGGCTTCGGTCCTCTTTCTTTTCAGAAGTTTAATACTGCATTTAGTTCTTCACCTACCTCCTCTGCTTCCCTTCAACTATAAACTCATGAAAAAATTCATTGTAAGGTTGTTGATCAGTTATCAGAGAACTGCTAGTAGTTTCTGTTGAGACACAGTCTCTGTGTAAAGATTGTAAGATAGGTTGAAGGAGATGTTTTCAGACTGAGTATTCAGCTATTGGCAATGTTGTACTTGATTGGTATTGCTATTTAATATGACAAGCACATTTCTTTGGATCTTGATCTGAAGCAGCGGTGATGTTTTCCTATCTTTGTGTTTTCATTCATTTCATTTCGTTTCTACTGGCTTGCATCAGAATAGTGGCATAGGATTTACCCTTGTTAGGTACCCTATGTTTATGCTCTCATTGCCATTTATGTTCCTCTTCTAAATGTATTATCTAAGAAATGATTTCAGTTGGTTTAACCAGTGTAGTGGATGTTATTGCCTGCTCTCTGATGTATGAATTAAATGAATTCAGTTCTTAGGTGCTTTCTTGTTATAGATTTAGTTGGAAGATTTGGGAACACTAGGGATTAGAGTTAGCCCTGTCCACTAGGATCCTTGTGCGACCAGCTGATCTTTAACTTTGTGCTCTAAATCTGTGTTATCTCCTCTCTTTTTACCTCTCCATACCACATAATCATCTTGAAGATCCTATGTTTCAGATGGCTAGCCCAATTGAAAGCCTGCCCATTGATTAGCAAGCAAACCCTTTCCTGACTCCATTGCCAATGGTTCTGAATATTTCCTGGAATATTTCACCCCTGCCCTTTTTCCTCTTTGCTCATCTTGGTCTTACATTGAACCCTTCTTTCCTGATAACCAGCAACCAAATCAAAAAATCAAAACAAACAAACCCCGAGCCTTATAAATAGCCTAACATCTTCAACACTTGAACTTTAAAGACACGCACCTTTGACATATCATAGAGAGATCCGTCTCTGGACCCAGGAGGGCTAGATCCTGAGGTCTGAAAGTGGTTCTGATGTTGTCTCATCTTTTGGTATTTCCAACCTTGCCAAAACATGGGAACCCCAACATAATGGCGACTCCACTGGGGAATTTCTGAAATACTCTCCATCCTACTACATTCTAAGAACTTCAGAAACCTACAATCTCTGGTTAGGTTGGTAGTTAAACATTCCTATTCTCACATCAGCCTCTATACCATTTCTTGTTTTTCCCTTACTCTTGGACAGAGTCTGGAAAGGGCTAGGTAGCCTCTAGATCTCACACTCTTTCAGAGGTGACATATCTGGTAAATGCCCTTCCAGTCAATCTCTGGTTAGAGTTTGTTGTGTTTGGGAGATATCCTTGAAAGAGGACATCTCATAAGCACTGGGGTGGACAGTGTACCCTCCAAAAACATCCTAAACCTTCCACCTGGCGACTCCATTGGTGATTAGTAGGCCTACTAATTGTCTTGGTTTCACATAAGACTCCACTGGGAGACCAGCCTCCATAACAACATCAACCACAGTAGAAGTAACAGGTAGGGTTAAGCTACTTGGCCAGGAAACAACATTTTGGCTTCTAAAACCATTCATACAAGAGCTTACCCTAACCCAGACCCACCTGAAATAGTTGACAACCCTAAGGGCATCCTCATAAATCCACCTACACCTAGAGGATCAACTATTTCCAGTCACATCTATAGAGCTAATTTGCACCAGAAGATCTTACAGCTCTATCACACTTTCATCTTGACCTAGGCCTACCTAACAGCTTACCTAGAACTAGGTCATTCAGTATCTTAGACCAGCCAGACCCTGAGCTTCTTGATTCACCACGGCAAAGTGGTAGACACCTTCGGAATAGACAGACCCCTCCATCTACACCTCCAGATATACACTTCATACAAAACTTGGGGTTCAGTCACCCTAGATCTGCTCATCAGCATTCTGCTGGTCATAATATCCATGTCATCCATATACCAGCTGCCCAAGTCAATCCTTTACCTCATCAAAACATCATAATGGCAGCCTGGTATGCACCCCTGGTTTTACCTCAGCCTCTAGTACCCTTACCCAATGATTATCAGTGAAAGATCCCACACTTCACTGCAAAAGAGTCCATCACGGCCCAGCAACATGTAGATAAAATGGAAGATTCTTTTGACTACATGGAAATAGATGATGATATAGTCAAAATGAGAATCTTTGCCCAAAGCCTAGGGGGTGATGTGAAGAAATGGTTTAAAGGCCTACCTCCAGGTAGCATCAACGATCTTCCGAGTCTATATCAGACTTTCATAAACAAATGGGAAACTAGGGAAAACCCTCGCCAACTCCTGGCAGAATACATGACCCCCTCAAAAGAAACGCAGGAGAGAGTGTTCACGATTACACAACAAGGTTTAACAGCGTTTACAATGCCCTCCCTCCACATATGAGACCTCCACAAGGCATGGCTCTAGCAAAATACCCTGAAGGCTTTGATGCTGACATGGCCTATGAGCTTAGGGATAAAGAGTACAACACATTGGAAGACATGCAAAAAGGAGTAGTGAACATAGAGGCAAACCTGATGGAGAAAAGAGCAAGACTAAGATCTGAGAAGAAGGTAACATATAGAGATGACACTGTAGCTTCTACATCTGATCCAAATTATGATAAATTGTCTAAAAATGTGGAAAGGTTACAGCAAATGATGGAAAAAATGGTTGTCACAGTTAGTAACCAGAATGGAAATCAAAACTAGAACCAAAACTTTAGAAGAAACAATACCACTCCCAATAGACAAAGAGAATCAGATCAACAAGTTATTCCCCCTTTCCAAGAGAACTTCTTGGATGAAGATGAGGGAATCATAGAAGAGTCTGAGGGAAACACGATAAACATGTTTGAAACAGAAGATTCAATCCATAACTATTACTCAGAAGAAGATCAGCCCTCACCCTCTGGTTGGGAGGAGGAATGGTTGGAATCTGAAGATTACAGATTAGGATTTTAAAATGCCATGATGCAGGTCAAAGAACAGTATGAACTCAGGAGTAAAAAGAGCCAAGAAACTGTCAAACCCAAAGCTTCTGAGGTCACCATCAAGAAAAGGCCTGAGAAAACTTCTAAAGCAACTGCTGAAGGTAACAAAGCAGCAGCTGAGAGTTCTGGAAAGAACAAAGAAAAGGACAACCAAAACACTGATACACAAGGTAAACCAGCTAGCAACACTAGCACTGCAGTTAGTGCTCCTGATAAAACTGTCACAAACACTGTACATAACGAGAATCAGCACACTGATTTAGCCACTAAGGCAGTGGCTAACAAAACAAAGTTAAACGTTCCAAAGAGTCAGCCCACTTTCAATTTGGAGGGTGAAATTGCAAAATTTAAAATCTCTGTCCCACTCTCTGAGCTGGCCACTCAAGATGTATAAAGGCCAAATTTTGAAAGCATTAAATTTAGGTGAGAATAGTGACACTGTAAATCTGAGTGATGATCAACCTGCCCTTCTGTTTGGTACAAAGATAGAAGGAAAGTTTCAAGAAGGGGTAGTACCCCCTTTTTATATCAGTCTTAATATCCATGATAAGATCCTCCACAATGCAATGTGTTTGGTCTCAATCTAGTCTCCTAAACTGAGCTCATTTAATTGTCAACCAGGATTTGTAAACTGCTGAAGTGAAGTGTACTGTATGTACCTAGGTGCTTGTTTCCTAATGCGTTGTGTGTAGTGTTTATGATGTTTTTGGTCTTTTGGTGGTTTTATGTTTGCAGGAAAATGCTTAGAAAGCTAGTGGAAAGAAGCTGGTGATTAAAAACAGAGTTAAGCCTAATTGATGGAATGTCAAATGACAAATGCACTTGGAAACACTGAAGCAAAATTAAATCTAAACTATGACTAAATAAAGGCAAAGCTTGATAATGACTTTTAAACAAATGATTCAAAACACGAACTAAACTTAAGAAATGATCACTAAGTATGCAAATTCTCTAAATAGACAGTGAAACAACTAACTTACAATGATGCAATACTTTGTCCTTGATTAGAGATTTGAAACATATTTAGAGGAAAAACATTGTTATCATCATAAGATCTTCTATTTTAGAACTAGCTCCTATTTCTATTCTGCAATTTAATTGAATGTCACAAAACCTTTACTCAAGAGTTATTGATTTCTTTCTAAAGTAGTCTTTTGAGGAAGAGCTCTGTTTATAAAATGATGAGGAAATTGCAGAGATACTTCAGGCCTTAGAATGATGTTGTCTTCTGTTCATATGGTTATAGATCAATTAGGGATTTTAGAACAAGAAGAGGTTTGTGAATAATGAAGGCTGTCTTATTAATCCTAACAACTGAAGTAATCTATTGTGCAATGGATGACAATTTGAATATGAAGTGCAAGTGCAATGAGTTAATCTAAGAATGATCCTAAGATGCCACTAATCTAGAACAATGCTGAACTATAAGTCATCATCAAACTTGAAACAAAGTAACTGAACATGAATTAAATGCAATGAAACTCCGGAGCATTCTAACTATACTAACATGCATTATTCTATGAAGTTACGCAATCTGTTTGTTCATCATTAGTGATATTTTGGAAGAGTTCCTTCTTTTGGAAGAGGTAGAACAATTCTGACTGTGTAATTGAGTGCAATTGTAAGCAAATAGACTGAAAGCGAATGAAAAACTAAGATATCATATCCATACCCTACTCGTCATCATGATGTCTTGGGCAAGCGTTTAAGAGCAAGAACAGAGATGATACTTAGTACAAACACACAACTAAATCATTCATTATCACGGTCATGTCTTGAACTTCTTAAGAATTTCTTGGAAGAGTTTCTTTTTGTGGAAGAGTGATTAGAACAAGTGTAACTGTGATAGTGAACAGCAAAAACTACAACTAAATCCTACAGTACTATAGCTATTCATCATTCATCATTATAATCTTTTGGAAGAGTGTCTTCTTGTGGAAGAGTTAGAATGAATATAACTACAGTACCTAGTTAAAACAACTATAAATTCAACTCCTAATCCTACAATACTATAGTCATTCAACATTCATCATTATAGTCTTTTGGAAGAGCATCTTCTTGTGGAAGAGTTAGAATGAGTACGACTACAGTAGCTAATTAAAACAACTATTAATTCAAATGCAAAACGTAAAGGCAGCTAAGAAACTTATCTAATTTACGCAAAATAAATCCGTGCAAGAGGCAGGGGCCCTCTACCACCTGACGGAATTCAACTCCAAATTAAATCACGCTTCAAAACAACACGGTCTGCTCCATTAAAGATGAAATAGTTTGAACATAACACTCTGCGATAGTCATTCAACATTCATCATTATAGTCTTTTGGAAGAGCATCTTCTTGTGGAAGAATTAGAATGAGTACGACTACAGTAGCTAATTAAAACAACTATTAATTCAAATGCAAAATGTAAAGGCAGCTAGGAAACTTATCTAATTTACGCAAAATAAATCCGTGCAAGAGGCAGGGGCCCTCTACCACCTGACGGAATTCAACTCCAAATTAAATCACGCTTCAAAACAACACGGTCTGCTCCATTAAAGATGAAATAACTTGAACATAACACTCTGTGTCTTCAGAAATGTAGCACAGAGTCTAAACAAAATCTAGCAGCAAATCTAACATAAAATCTCTAACATAGCTCTCGGTCTCCCAAGCGTTTATAAAGAAAATGCACATAACAATAATTGCAATAATTCAGGAACACTGTCTTTCCTTATTGGAATCACGTTAGGACTCTTTGAAGTGGCTGCGTGAAGAGGAAAAGACATCTGGACTGAGACAGTCCTAATAGAAGTCTTCCTTCCTAAATGTGTTCCCCACGTTCAAAACCATACCCAGAATTCGTTTCTTCCTCCATGATGAGTAACGAACCATGTAGACATGACGTGGATCATGCCCATATGCGGTTTTTCTCAAGAGGCCACCTGGAACATACTCAAACATGAAGGCAGCTGCAGAATCGCCGGTTAGCTACGGAATGTCTGCATTCTGCAGCTAGTTCCGGTCAAAATGCTTTACAATGGTAAAAATCACAAAACTTAGAAAGTCAGTCATGTAAATCATTCTAGAAATAATTTTAACTATATTCATTGATCAATTGGGTCTAAGATAGCAATGGACAAGGGAAAATGAGGTAAAATGAAGTGAAGGAAAGCACAATTTTGAGGCTCAACATACCCCCACTGCTGTCTCTTTGCATGTCCTCATGCAAATTATCATATGAATTCAGAGGCTTCTGCAAGGACATCTAATCCCCTTCTTCTCCTTTGTCTGGAAGCTAGAGGTCTTCTGGGTTTCCTGATAACAAGTTTGAACCTGAGGTTGGTGAGTGCCCTGATTAGCTTTTTGTTCCTTGTCTTCAACTTTTCATTGGTCCTCTCCACTTTGTATATATGCAGGGATAAGGTTGAGTTCATATCAGTTTTGAGCTTGATTTGATATTTGAGAATTTCATTCTCATTTTTGATGTGTCTATTCAGTAATTCCAACTCATACCTATCCCTTCTTAATATATCTATTTCAGACAGTGGAGGACTGGGGGTTCTCTCTCTGCTTTCTGAAGCTCTCCTCTCCAAAGTTTTCACATAGTCATAAATTTCCTGTTGAGCAGGGTCAATTTCAGGGGTTCCTTCATAAAAATCCTCTTTAACATCCTCTTCAATGGATGTTTCTTCATCTTCTATATTGATTACCCCTGTTTTTTGATTAGTGTTTTCTTCAGTTTCCCCTTTAGTCTGTGGCTTCTTCTAGGCTGAGAAGATCCCTCTCCTTTCTCCATGGCAGATTTCTTGATTACCTTTTCTTCCTTACGCTGTCTCTTGATTTGACTCAACTTTTCTAAAATGATTTCCTCACTGCTCTCTTGGACTGTTTTGTCAATTTCAACTTCTGAAGCCCTCCATTTTCTACTTCTTCTTGTAGGCTGTGGTTCAGGTGATGGTTCTTTTGCTTCTTCAAAATGATTTCTTATTAAGAAATCGTCCCATGTATCATTTGTTTTAGCTAGATGATGCTCAATCAAAATTTTTACCAAACCATGATGATATAGGGTTGTCTCTAAAAATTGAACTCTTCTCTGAACACAGGAAGCCATCTTCTTCAGACTTTGAAGCAAGAAATATGGTAGGTTTAAGTCTTCCCCCAAAAAATGCATCATTAGTCTAATGTGGTAGACATAAAATGTTCCATATCTACCCTCACATGTAATAAATATTTGCAGAAGAAGTAGTATGTTTCTCCATTTGTTTTTCAATGCGGAACTGGGAATTCCTTTCTTAAATACACTGACATCCATACCTGGTGATTTTAAAATTTGTTTCTAGGATTCATTGTGGAATTCTCTATTTTTAAACCATCTCTCTCCAGTTCTGAGTAATCCTATAGCCTCTGCAATGAAAACTTCAGTGACAGTAAATTTTACATCGCCCACCTCAACTTCGGTTCCTTGAAATGATCTTGCAAATGTTTTAATGACTTTCTTGTGGAAGCCATTAAATTTTTCCAAAAATTGAAGCCATCCTATTTGTTGTAACATTTCTTTGCATTGTGGGTAGCCTTCTAAATATTTTGAACCCACTGGTTCAGTCCTTACGATGAAACCCATGATTTTTTCTTCAATGTTCAAATTAACACTCTTCTACCCACAAAACAATGACTTTCACTTTCGGATTGAAATGGCTTTAAGTTCTGAATGGAAATGGTTTCAATTTTGGAATAACATACCTCTGATTTATAGTGGCAACAGCTTCAAAACCTCAGGCTGATATGCCTCTGTTGACAATTGAACTTTGGATTGATACGTCTCTGTTTGACAGTGACAACTGGCTTCAACTTCTTCACTTCAATACCTTTGGCTCTTGGTAGCAAATGGTTTCGAATTCAACACTGCAACACCTCTGTCTCTGGTAGCAAAAGGTTTCAATTTCAATCACTGCAACACCTCTGTCTCTGGTAGCAAAAGACTTCAAACTCCACACTGCTACACTTCTGTGTTTATAGTAAAAATGCTCAAACTCTGCCCACAATGATACTTTGTTTACCCACATAATCAAATGGCTTCAAATTCTCACGCTGTTATGCTTCCAAATTTACCCTTTTGCTCTGCTCTGAGTTTACAATGCTCAATGTTATTCAAACTGATATCCTTTGGCTCTGCTCTTGGTGATAATAATATCTCTGTCTTCGGAATGGAATGCCGGCTACAGAATGAAGTTATGGCAGTGGTCACGGAATGAAGTAGTGGAGTGAGGTGGAGGGAATGTATTAATGATTGAAGAGACGTCGGAGATTTTTACGACGGCAGAGGAAATCATCATTGAATGATTTGGTTAAGAGACGTGGAGAATTCAAATACCTCGGCCATTTTTAACCGCTTAAATGATATCGGATATGAAATTTGAAATGGAAGATTTTAATCCAAATTCTGTGGAGGGTTTATTGGTGTTGATCAATAAAAACAATTAAAACAACCTTTTCGAACAATCCATAACTAAACTATGCTAAACTTTTATGAAATGCCATTATAATTTAAACTTGTTACCTCTTCCTTTCATTTGATTTTTGTAGCCTTTGTCTTCTTGTTCACCTTTGGAGGAGTCTTCATAATTTTCTTGATGCTTTTGATTCATGGATACACTGGGTCACTTTTTTGCAATTCTAATGTCTGCTGGTTGATGCCTTCAGGGTTTGTAGCTGCGGAAAGACTGTCTCGCTGCAGAAAGGCTGATCAGCTACAGAATGTCTACTGAGCTGCAGAATGTTCCTGTAGAGCATTTTAATCATGAAATGGAGTGTTTTTGGAATATGGGTGAAATGTTATATGGTATGAATGAAGATGGATGATGGATTATGATATGTATGAAGTGGATGATGAAATGGAATGGATTCAGTTTATGAAATGGAGTGAAAGAACATAAGGGCTGTACTGCAATTCATGACATATTTTATTCACTTACAGCAAGATATCAAATTTTGTATTTTGACATGAAAATGAGATGGATGGAAGATGGAATGAGATGAATGAAATGTGGAATGGAGTGAAATATGAATGATGGATGAGATGGAGTATGGATGAATAAGTGGATGGAGTGAAATGAAATGAAATGAATCATAAGCACTATGGAACTGAACTTATGATTTTTGTAACAGCTGCTTGTAAAAACAAATATGGGAAAAGTTAGAGTGTCAGAGAGACTCTGATTTTCACCCTATCTTTTCTGTATAAACATGCTAATCAATGATTGGTTTTCATGTTTATACCTTTATTTTTTTATTTTTATTTTTATTTTTTTATTTTTTCAAAGAAATGCTTCAGAAAATTTAATCAAGTTGATGAAGAAGAGAGACTCTTCTTCATTAACTTCACATCATTGTCTTCTTGGAACTTCTTGACAAACTCTTCTCTTGAGAGTGGCTTGTGGTATAGCTTCAGTCTATGACCATTCACAAGAAAAGTGACTTCTTCTTCATCTATAGTTTTGATTTTTACTGCCCCATTATCAAAAATTCGAACAATTTCATATGGCCCAAGCCAATGTGTCTGAAATTTCCCTTGAAAATCCTTGAATTTTGAATCAAACAAGAGAGCCCAGTCACCCTCTTTGAATTTTTTCTCCTTGATGTACTTGTCATGCCATCTAGCTCTTTGCTGTTGGACTAGACTTGTTTTCTGAACTGCATCTTGTCTGATCTCATCCAACTCATTAATTTGCTCCAGTCTATGCTTTTGTGCCTCCGTTAGATCAAGTCCTAGCTGAACTGCCATCTTGAATGTTTGGATTTGGAACTCTATAGGAAACAAAACTTGCTTTCCATAAACAAGCTCATAAGGAGTATGGCCTGTTGTGTTTCTCCATGTGGTTCTATAGGCCCACAAGGCTTCAGGAAGCCTATCTACCCAATCTCTTCTATGTAGATGAACAGTCTTTGTTAGGATTCCTTCAATGACTTTATTAGTAGATTCCACTTGACCATTTTCTTGTGGATGATAAGGAGTAGATGTTCTATGTCTGATTTTGTACTTCTCCATCATTTTCTCCACTAGCCTTGATGTAAATTGAGCTCATTGATCTGTAACAATTTCCCTTGGGACACCAAAACGAGTGAAAATATCCTCAAAAAGAAAAGTAACTACAGATGATTCATTAGCAACAAGTAATGGTTTAGCTTCTACCCACTTAGTAACATAATCAGTGCAAACCAATATATATTTCTTTTGTCTTGATGGAGGACTAATAGGTCCTACAAAATCCAAAGCCCATTTTTCAAAAGGTTCAATGTGTACCTGAGGTTGTAATGGCATCTCACCCGAAGGAGAAGGTTTCCCTACCCTTTGGCAACTGTCACACCTTTTGACATATTCCCTTGCATCTTTAAACAAAGATGGCCAATAATATCCTAAGTTAAGGATCTTATAGGCTGTCCTCTTATCTGCAAAGTGTCCGCCACAAGGTTCATCATGGCATGCCTTGAGAATTTCAAGCATCTCATCTTCACGAACACACCTTCTAATGATCAAATCTGAACCTGTCTTGTACAACTCATTAGCGACCCATGAATATCTTGCACTATCATTAATGATTTTTCTTTTATCCCTCGCATTCATAATTGAAGGAAATTTTCCTGAAACTAAATAATTGGCAATATCAGCAAACCATGGAGTTTGAGTAGAGATTGCAAAAAGATATTCATCAGGAAATTGATCTTCAACCGGAGTGTCATCTTTGATATTTTGGATTCTTCACACCTTTTGACACACTCCTTTTCATCTTTAAACAAAGATGGGCAATAATATCCTGAATTAAGGATCTTATAGGCTGTCCTCTTATCTGCAAAGTGTCCGCCACAAGGTTCATCATGACATGCCTTGAGAATTTCAGGCATCTCATCTTCACGAACACACCTTCTTATGATCAAATCTGGACCTGTCTTGTACAACTCATTAGCGACCCATGAATATCTTGCACTATCATTAATGATTTTTCTTTTATCCCTTGCATTCATAATTGAAGGAAATTTTCCCGAAACTAAATAATTGGCAATATCAGCAAACCATGGAGTTTGAGTAGAGATTGCAAAAAGATATTCATCAGGAAATTGATCTTCAACCAGAGTGTCATCTTTGACATTTTGGATTCTAGACAGGAAATCAGCCACAGTGTTTTGTTTTCCAGGCCTATCTAGAATAGTAATGTTGAATTCTTGCAATAGTAACAACCATCTTATAACTCTGCCATTAGTGATTGATTTGTTCATTAAGTATCTAATGGCAGAATGATCAGTGTGAATAAAAGTTTCATAGCCTGTTATATAGTGTCTAAACTTGTTTATGGCATGAACAATAGCTAAAAACTCTTTTTCAGTTACAGTATAGTTTAACTCTGCAGGAGTCAAATTTTTACTGATATAATAGATGGCATAGGGAATCAAATCTTTCTGTCCCAATACTGCTCCTAAAGCTGTATCGGAAGCATCTGTCGAGATATGAAAAGGTAACTTCCAGTTAGGTCCCCTTAATATAGGTGCTTCAGAAATTTTGGTTTTTAGGGTTTCAAAAGCTAACTGGCAATCAGAAGTCCACTTAAATTCACAATCTTTGGTAAGTAGTTTGAAGAGTGGAGATGCTATTTTGGTGAAGTTTTCTATAAATCTCCGATAATACCCTGTAAATCCTAGAAAACTTCTAACATCTCTTTGACAACTTGGAATGGATAGGTTAGAAATAACTTCAACTTTCGCCTTATCAACTCTAATCCCATCCCCTGAAATGTGGTGCCCTAAAACAATACCTTCAGTGAACATCATAAAAGATTTTTCATGACTAAGAGAAAGGTTTGCTTCTTGACATATTTTTAAGACCTTTTCCAAGTTTTCTAAAGCCTCTTCAAATGTATCCCCATAAACTGTGAAATCGTCCATGTACACCTCTACACAGTTATGTATCAGATCAGAAAAAATTCCTAATACTGCCCTTTGGAATGTTGCAGGTGCATTGCATAACCCAAATGGCAATACTCGGTAGGCATAGGTACCCCAAGGACAAGTAAATGTGGTTTTATCTTGATCTTCAAGTGCTACTTGGATTTGATTGTAACCACTAAACCCATCTAGGAATGAAAAGTACTTTTTGCCAGCTAATGTATCTAATACTTGATCTATGAAAGGTAAGGGAAAATGGTCTGTAAGAGTAGCTTTATTCAGTTCTCGGTAGTCAACACACACCCTCCATTTTCCATTTTTCTTTGGCACAATTACCAAAGGAGAAACCCACTGACTATCTGAAATAGGATAGATGAAATTAACATTTAACAATTTTTGCAATTCTTCCTTGACAATTTCCCTAAGATTTGGATTCATCCGTCTTTGAGGTTGTCTGATTGGTTTGCTATTTGCCTCTATGTAGATGTGATGAGTACAAGTCTTGGGACTTATCCCTTTCATGTCAGTGTATTCCCATGCATATGCAGAAGAATGTCTCTGTAATACTTTGACTAACTCTTCTTGTTGAGATTTTTCTAGGTTCTTATTTATATTCAAAGTTTTGCCTGGAAAAATTTCACTTGTAGAGTTGCCAAATTTGTCCATAGAATGAAGAGACATCTGCCTAGATGACAAAAACTCAATATTGGATCCCTCTTGAAATGATTCATGTTTGTGTTTTAGAGAGGATTCAAAGTTTTCTAGAGTATTCATAATTTGATTATCTTCACTAATTTCTGAAATTGTGAAGAGTGGTTGTAAATTTTCTTCATCCTCTATCCATTGAGTGTCATCTAGATCTGTAATTGTCCTAGCTGGAGGATATAAAGTGAATTTCTTTGTTGAACTACCATCAGAAATATACATATCACCGTACCTACAACTAATAAAAGCATCAGCTGTAGCCAACCAAGGTCTTCCTAGTATAACAGGATGGCCTCCTAGATTATTCTTGGGTGTTAGGATCATGAAATCCACAGGGTACTCCCAAGAGTCTAGGGACACTGGAATATCTTCTATTACCCCATCTGGTCTGATCACAGATCTATCTGCTAATTGTAATAGTGTGGGTGTAAAGAGAAGATTAGGAAGTTCAATTTGTCCATGATTTGTCTACTCATGATATTTATTGCTGCTCCTAAGTCAATGAGTGTGTTTTGAATTTCAATTCCGTTGATGTGAATTTTGACAACTGGATTTCCTGGGTCAAGGTACTTTGGAATAGTAATCTTGCCCATCATAATGTCTGCTATTTGTCCTACTAGTTGAATTTTCTTGGTTTCTCTTATTCTTTTTCTTGTTGTCTTCATACTCAACTCCTTTATTGTTTTGGCTAAAATTGGGATTTCCTTAATGGCTTGCAATAATGGAATTTTAATGCAAACATTTCTCAATTCATCTAAGAAATCATAATTAGGCACCATGATCTGTTTCTCTACACCTCTATCAATTTGTAATCTTTCCGGGAAGGGAGGTATAGAAGTAGATGTGGATGGTTGCTCTAATACTGGAGTTGGATTTATTGGATCTTTTTGTTTCAATTTTTCAATGTTTTGATCTTGAAAGGATGTATCTTCCTCAAGACTTTTATTAACCCGTAGGGAGTCTTCCTCAGAATTATCTTGTTCTTGTATGATCACAAAAGGTTTCCTCTTCTCAAGTATCCTTCCAGACCTAAGTTGAACATCACTAAGGTCTAGAGGAGTAATTAAATAAGTTGGAAATTGTTGACCTTCTATCATGTATGTATTCTGAGGGTTCTTATTATTGGGGTTTGGTATGGGCTGAGCTGGAAATTGATTGATTTTTGAGGGAATGGTAATGGAAGTGGTTGATTTTGATGTGATTGGTTCTGATGATGTTGTTGAGGATTTTGTTGAAAATTTTGTTGAAGATTTTGAGGGAAATTTTGTTGAGGATTTTGAGGATAAAAATGTGGATATGGTGAATAGGATGGTGGATACTGATAATATGGAGAGTATCTTCCATAGGGACTTTGTGTTCCTTGTGCCCAAGATTGCGATTGATTTTGAAATTGGGGCCAAGGTTGCTGCCAAGAATTCCAAGGTGGAGGTTGATTATACATTTGATCATGGAATCCTTGTGTCTGAGATCCCTGCCAAGGTCTTCTAGATACAAAATTAAGAGACTCTGTGGAATCTGTAGGAATTTCTTCCTAAAAAAAAGCCTTGAGACCAGGAAGAGAAGGACAATTCTTGGTCTCATGCTTCTCAGAACAAATGACACAGGTTTCTACAACTTTTACATCCAAAGGACATTCTCTTAAGGCATGTTTCTTTCTACATTTGGGACAAAAGATTGCCAAGGCATCAGATTCAGCCTTTTTCTTGTTTTGTATCTTGAGGGTGTCTATTTGTTCACTAAGACTCCCTAAGATGTCAGACTTAAAATCATCAAGCATGTGTCCTATTTCTGATCTACTTACTGTCCCAGAAGCAGATTTACTTGCCCTTGCAAGAGCGAGATCTCTTGGACCTTTGACAGTTTTAGATTTCCCTCTGGAAAGGTTGATACATAACTCAGATATTTCAGGTAATGTAAGTTGTGATATATCCCCTTTTCCCATCATGTTAAGAATATCCAACCATTCATCCCTAATTGTTTTCAAAAAAAGAGCTTTTAAGGTGTCTTGATCTAGATTTTCCATTTTTGCCCTTTTGATGTTGTAATTAAATCTTTCCAACAAATCTTCTAAGTTTTCATCTTCTTTTTGTAACATCTTGAACACTTCTTCCTTATGATGAACCGGCATACAATAATCCAAGTATCTCTCTAGAAATGCTTGTTTCATGTCTTCCCATGTTCTAATAGAGCTACTGATTAGACTCATAAACCACTTCAATGCTGCTCCCTTCAGAGTTGAAGGGAATAATTTCAATTTTTGAGCATCTTGTAAGTAGTCATAAGTCCCACACAACACTTCAAATTCGAATAAGAAAGTTTCAGGATCTTCAGTTTTAAGCCCATAGAAGTTCGGAAGGATAGAGGGTGAAATGTTTTTCATGGTTGTATTGGTTTCTTCATCAAGTATAGGGAACCCAAAAGAGCTTCCTATTCTACCTCTTCCTCCATCTGCACCTCTAACTCCTTCTCCTCTTCCTCCTTCTCCTCTACCTCTACCTCTACCTCCTCCTCCAAATAATGTGTGTTCTCCATTAACAACTCCTCCTCCTCCTTCTTCTGCCATGGTTGACTCTCCTGTAGAAGTAGAAAGATTTGTGTCCCTAACAGGAGTCTTTAGATCTTCTTCTATGGCAGGTTCAATGGATGAAGTGGAAGGTTTCTCTGATGGAATAGGTGACCTTAGATCTTCTAGAAGTCCAGGATCAGTAAAGGATGGAAGATGGGTTTGAGTTGAAGGTGTACTAGTTCTGGATCTAGATGAAACAAGTGGTGTTCTAGAAATCAAACTTCTGCCTCTGCTGATTATAAATCTTCCCCTTGAATCTCTCTCCCTACGCATAAAATTGTTTTTGGATGCTAAGAAACAAAGGTTACCTAGTTTTCACTTCCCCGGCAACGGCGCCAAAATGTTTGGTCTCAATCTAGTCTCCTAAACCGAGCTCATTTAATTGTCAACCAGGATTTGTAAACTGCTGAAGTGAAGTGTACTGTATGTACCTAGGTGCTTGTTTCCTAATGCGTTGTGTGTAGTGTTTTATGATTTTTTTGGTCTTTTGTGATGATTTATGATGTTTTTGGTCTTTTGGTGGTTTTATGTTTGCAGGAAAATGCCTAGAAAGCTAGTGGAAAGAAGCTGGTGATTAAAAACAGAGTTAAGCCTAATTGATGGAATGACAAATGGCAAATGCAATTGGGAACACTGAAGCAAAATTAAATCTAAACTATGACTAAATAAAAGCAAAGCTTGATAATGACTTTCAAACAAATGATTCAAAACACAAACTATACTTGAGAAATGATCACTAAGTATGCAAATTCTCCAAATAGACAGTAAAACAACTAACTTACAATGATACAATACTTTGTCCTTGATTAGAGATTTGAAACATAATTAGAGGAAAAACATTGTTATCATCATAAGATCTTCTATTTTAGAACTAACTCCTATCTCTATTCTGCAATTTAATTAAATGTCACAAAACCTTTACTCAAGAGTTATTGATTTCTTTCTAAAGTAGTCTTTTGAGGAAGAGCTCTGTTTATAAAATGATGAGGAAATTGCAGAGATACTTCAGGCCTTAGAATGATGTTGTCTTCTGTTCATATGGTTATAGATCAATTAGGGATTTTAGAACAAGAAGAGGTTTGTGAATAATGAAGGATGTCTTGTTAATCCTAACAACTGAAGTAATCTATTGTGCAATGGATGACAATTTGAATATGAAGTGCAAGTGCAATGAGTTAATCTAAGAATGATCCTAAGATGCCACTAATCTAGAACAATGTTGAACTATAAGTCATCATCAAACTCGAAACAAAGTAACTGAACATGATTTGAATGCAATGAAACTCCGGAGTGTTCTAACTATGCTAACATGCATTATTCTATGAAGTTACACAATCTGTTTGTTCATCATTAGTGATATTTTGGAAGAGTTCCTTCTTTTGGAAGAGGTAGAACAATTCTGACTGTGTAATTGAGTGCAATTGTAAGAAAATAGACTGGAAGCGAATGAAAAACTAAGATATCATATCCATACCCTACTCGTCATTATGATGTCTTGGGCAAGCGTTTAAGAGCAAGAACAGAGATGATACTTAGTACAAACACACAACTAAATCATTCATTATCACGGCCATGTCTTGAACTTCTTAAGAATTTCTTGGAAGAGTTTCTTCTTGTGGAAGAGTGATTAGAACAAGTGTAACTGTGATAGTGAACAACAAAAATTACAACTAAATCCTACAGTACTATAGCTATTCATCATTCATCATTATAATCTTTTGGAAGAGTGTCTTCTTGTGGAAGAGTTAGAATGAATATAACTACAGTAGCTAGTTAAAACAACTATAAATTCAACTCCTAATCCTACAATACTATAGTCATTCAACATTCATCATTATAGTCTTTTGGAAGAGCATCTTCTTGTGGAAGAGTTAGAATGAGTACGACTACAGTAGCTAATTAAAACAACTATTAATTCAAATGCAAAACGTAAAGGCAGCTAGAAGACTTATCTAATTTACGCAAAATAAATCCGTGCAAGAGGCAGGGGCCCTCTACCACCTGACGAAATTCAACTCCAAATTAAATCACGCTTCAAAACAACACGGTCTGCTCCATTAAAGATGAAATAGTTTGAACATAACACTCTGCGTCTTCAGAAATGTAGCACAGAGTCTAAACAAAATCTAGCATCAAATCTAACATAAAATCTCTAACATAGCTCTCGGTCTCCCAAGCGTTTATAAAGCAAATGCACATAACAATACTTGCAACAATTCAAGAACACTATATTTCCTTATCGGAATCATGTTAGGACTCTTTGAAGTGGCTGCGTGAAGAGGAAAAGACATCTGGACTGAGACAGTCCTAATAGAAGTCTTCCTTCCTAAATGTGTTCCCACGTTCAAAACCATACCCAGAATTCGTTTCTTCCTCCATGATGAGCAACGAATCATGTAGACATGACGTGGATCATGCCCATATGCGGTTTTTCTCAAGAGGCCACCTGGAACATACTCAAACATGAAGGCAGCTGCAGAATCGCCGGTTAGCTACGGAATGTCTGCATTCTGCAGCTAGTTCCGGTCAAAATGTTTTACAATGGCAAAAATCACAAAACTTAGCAAGTCAGTCATGTAAATCATTCTAGAAGTAATTTTAACTATATTCATTGATCAATTGGGTCTAAGATAGCAATGGACAAGGGAAAATGAGGTAAAATGAAGTGAAGGAAAGCACAATTTTGAGGCTCAACACAATGCATGATTCTGGGGCGTCACACAACCTAATGCCTAAAGTAGTGATGGAAAGATTAGGCCTAGAGATAACCCGTCCCTATAGAGACTTATACTCATTTGACTCTAGTAGAGTAAAGTGTCTTGGCCTGATCAAAGATCTGTGTGTGAGCTTTACTCAGATTCCTGCCAAATGTATGGTCATGGATGTGGTGGTGGCAAATGTGCCACCCAAGTATGGCATGTTACTATCAAAATCATGGGGAGCCAAGCTGCAAGGAACAATGCAGATGGATGGGGTTTATGCCACAATCCCAATCTTTGGCCAACTTAGAAGACTGTACAGGGAAGCACAAATGAAATTCTTGGTTAGTAGCCCTGAGAAGCCTAAAAATTCTCCTCTATACTCTGTACATACAGATCTGGATTCCTTTATCTTCTGCAATGATGAATCTTCGGGAGGACCAGAATCTGAAAACGTAGATACAAGCAAAGGTACACAGGATGAAACAGAGCTAATGGATTTTAACATAATGGCTACCCTAGCCTCAGAGGATGAAGACGAAGAGAACCTTGAACAGTACACTGAAACAACGACGCATAGTGAACCAGAAACAGAATGCAATCAACCAGCTAGCCACCTCCCTGACTTCCACATCCATAATGAAAAACTAAACAGCCCACAGCTTAGTGCAAACCCTATAACGCAACATAATGGTGAACCCCTGTGGGAAATGAGTTTCGATGGGTCATGCACAAGAAGAATTGCTGGGGCAGGAGTGTGGATACATAACACGGAGAGTGATTACGCAGAGAGCCATGCCTGCAACCTGCACTTCAAATGTACGAACAATATTGCAGAATATGAGGCTCTGATCCTAGGCTTAACTCTGCTGAAAAAAATAGGAGCCCGTAGGATAACTGTATGTGGAGACTCTGAGCTGATTATTAAACAAGTGAATGGTGAATACACAGCGAAACATCCTAGGCTGAGAGCATATAGGAATGACACTATGGATCTGCTGAAAACGTTTGTTGAATACGAATTAGTGTTCGTTCCTAGGGGTCAAAATGTCATTGCAAACGGATTAGCTTGCCTAGCTAGTTCATATCCTAAGACTCCAATCGACCAACAAATCATCATTCAGACTAAATTCAGACCTGCAGTGCCAAACAACGAAAAATATTGGCAGGTTTTTAAAGGTGATAAACAGATCGAAGATTTCCTGATAGGCAGAAATGAGTTTGAGTTTTCTGATTCAGACTCCAAATCTGACAGTAGCTGCCTAAGTGAAGAATCCTCAGATGAGGAAGAAACACCCTGTAACATAGAAATAAACTCTTTAGATAGAAAAACTAGAAATTCAAACGGAAAATGTGAAAACGCAGATAGTGAAGAAATAGAGGTACTGCAGGCCAAAGATAAGAACATACCCAGAGGCCTGGCACCCCTAGAGACCTTTTTGACTTTGATGATGTAGCAAAAAAGCCCGATATAGAGCATGCAGACTCTGATGTGGAAGAATGCAACATAGGCACTGAAGATAAGCCCAAAGTGATTACACTGGCTAAGTCTTTACCTGCAGACATGAAGAAAAAATACATTGACCTTTCCAAGGAATCCGTTGATGTGTTTGCCTGGAGTTATGAAGACTTAAAGGCCTATGACACAAACATCATTCAGCGCAAAATACCCTTGAAAGAAAATCAGAAACCCTTTAGACAAAAGCTTCACAGAATCAATCCAAAACAATTGCCCACAGTTGAAAAAGAGATTAAGAAGATGTATGAGGCAGGTATAACTGTGCCTGTGAGGTTCTCTGATTGGGTATCAAACTTAGTGGCTGTGAGAAAGAAAACAGGGGAAATCAGGTTGTGTATAGACTTCGGGAATCTTAATAGAGCCTCACTCAAAGACAATTACCCTTTGCCTAAAATGGAACATATTCTTCAAAGAGTAGTAGGTTCTAAGAGGATCTCCCCGCTGGATGGTTTTTCAGGTTACAACCAAGTCTTAGTGATCCCAGAAGACCAACTCAAAACAGCCTTTACCACTCCATGGAGTACCTTTATGTATGTGAAGATGCCTTTTGGATTGATGAACGCTGAAGCCACCTTCCAAAGAGCGATGGACATAGCTTTTTCAGATGAGATAGGGCATTTCATTGTTATTTACTTAGATGAAATAACAATCTATTCCAAGACTGAAGAAGAACATTTGAAACATCTGAGAAAAGTATTTGAAAAATGTAAAAGGTTTGTTCTGTCCCTAAATCCTAAAAAGACTGTATTCGGGTTGCAAGAAGGAAAGCTTCTTGGCCACATTATATCTGAAAAGGGGATTAGGATAGACCCACAGAGAGTTGAGGGAATACTACAGATCACACACCCAAGAAACATCAAGGAATTACAGTCCTTCATTGGGAAGATTAACTTCCTTAGGAGGTTTATTCCAAACCTGGCTGAACACCTTAGGAACATGACTAACATGCTGAAGAAAGGTGAAGGAGTTAAATGGACTGTCGGAGCTAAGAAATCTTTTGAATCAGTGAAACTTGCACTTACCCAAGCTCCCGTTCTAATCAGCCCAGATTTCTCCAAAGATTTCCTGATATTTTTATTTGCCTCTGAGCACACAGTGACTGCAGAAAAACACAGAGGGAATGGAACAGCCAATTGCCTTTTTCAGCAAAGCACTCAGAGATGCACCCTTGAAATACAACATAATGGAGAAACAGGCCTATGCTCTGATTAAGGCCTTGAAAGACTTCAGGGTGTACATATTGCATTCTCACACCGTAGCTTATGTGCCCAACGTCATAGTCAAAGATATACTGTCCCAAGACCCAGATGGGAAAAGGGGCAAATGGATAGCTGTGATCTTAGAGTACGACCTTGAGATAAAACCCACCAAACTGATTAAAGGTCAAGGCTTAGCTAAATTAATCGCTGAATCAAACTTACAAGCCCTAGACATTAACATGATAAATACCTTGGATGAGCAACAAGAATTGTATGATCCCACTGTTGAGGAAAAATTTCAGAGCTCCCCTTGGTATTCTGACATTTTATATGTGCTTACACACCTCAATGCCCCTCCCGAACTATCAAAGACCAAGGCCAGATTCTTAAAGCTAAAAGCCAGAAACTACTGCATTTTGAATGAAAACTTATACTGGAAGAATCCTAATGGCCTATTGCTTAAATGTTTGCCTGAAAATGAGGCAGAGGGGGTTAAACAAGAATTCCATGCTGGAGAATGTGGAGGCCACCTGAGTTGGAAAGACACTGCAAACAAAATACTCAGAGCTAGCTACTATTGGCCCAAACTCTTCAATGATGTCCATAAAATGATAGTTGCCTGCCACAAATGCCAGATCTTTGAAGGAAAAAGAAAACTCCTCCCTTTACCCCTACAGCCCATCACTGTTGAAGGTCCCTTTCTACAATGGGGCCTAGATTTCATAGGGGAGATTCACCCTGCTTCTTCGGCACAACACAAATGGATCCTAACAGCCACAGACTACTTCACTAAGTGGATAGAGGCCATACCCACTAGGAATGCCACAAATTCGGTGATCATTAGTTTCCTAGAAGGTCACATCCTCTCTCGGTTTGGCTGCCCAAGGTAAATAATCACTGATAATGCTACTGCTTTCGGATCCAAGAAGATGGTTGATTTTTGTCATAGGTATCAAATAGCACTCGGTCATTCAACTGCTTATTACCCTCAAGGTAATGGATTAGCTGAATCATCAAACAAGAGCCTGGTGATCATCATCAAAAAGTTGTTGGAAGAGAACAAAAAGTCATGGCATAATAAGTTAGTGCAAGCTTTGTGGGCTGACAGGCTTACAACAAAGAAGTCCATTGGCATGTCACCATTTCAGCTGGTCTATGGGACGGAAGCAATATTCCCTACCAGCCTCGGGATACCAGTGATCAAGCTGGTCCAAGAGATCCAAACAGAGGAAGACAGTATGGTGAGAAGGATAAACCAAACAATTCACCTCCAGCAAACAAGGGAAGAGGTTTACAACAGAGCAGTGAAAGTTCAGGAGAATATAAAGAAATTGTTTGACAAAAGAACCAAAGATGTTGATTTCAAAATTGGAGATAAAGTTCTGAAGTGGGACTCAAGAAGAGAGGATAAAGGAAAGCACAGCAAGTTTGACAGTTTGTGGCAAGGTCCATACATCATCCATGCCACTGTGGGTCCAAATGCTTTCTTCCTACAAGAATTAGATGGTACAGAGCTGTTTGGGGGTCCTGTCAATGGCAAGATGCTCAAACACTACTTCTGCTGATTTACAATTTCCAGTTTCCATTCCCATTGTACATACCATTTAGCTTTTATTTTCAAAGAAAAAGGAAAAAATGTTTCAAAAAACCAGAGGAAAGGGAGGGGTTCAGACATGCTTAAAACATGAACTTCTGATGTGCAAAAGATTGGCTCTAATAAGCTCAAAACCTGAGCCAAAGAAAGTAAAGGCAACCGGTCCTAACATGCTCAAAATCTAGACCAGCCAAGGAAAAAAGGAATCAGCTCTAACATGCCCAAAACCAGAGCTGAAATAAAGAAAGGAAGTGACTCTAACATGCTCAAAACTTGAGTCACAAAGAGAAGAAGGATACTTCAAGTTCCAGATCTCAAGCCTTCACAATTTTGTGTTCAAGTTTTCTGCAAATTTTGTCCATGTGCAACTATCTTTATGCCTTGGACCTACAGCAAGTCAGACAGTCTAATCCTGGCTTGATTGTTTTTCAATTTCCTGTCGTAGAATATAGAGAAGAAATCTGCTGGACAGTTTAATCCTAGCAGATATTAGATTAAGTAGAGAAACATATGAGACCAACAGTCTAATCTGATCTCATGGAGCAATAAGAGTAGAAATAGAATAGGTTTATTTTCTGTTCGAAAAAATAAATGATGTAAAGGGTCTGCTAGCTCAAATGCACCTTGGAAGAAAAAAAACGCTAGGACTGT
Organism: Pinus albicaulis; assembly: GCA_034641835.2. NCBI lineage: Eukaryota > Viridiplantae > Streptophyta > Pinopsida > Pinales > Pinaceae > Pinus > Pinus albicaulis. The sequence goes on from CM076569.1 coordinate 308,184,960, forward strand.
AGTGTGGGTAGGTAGTTTGTTGGAAAAAATTTTCTGCTGATGTGATGTCTTCATATTATGGCAGCTGATCAAAGAAAGAAAGGGATGTGCCAAGCAGCAGGCCATTGGCCTACTCCAAAGATCTATTCTATGAATTCTTGACTCCTTCAAGAAGAAGGCATCCCTATGTGGAGCCACTGTTAGCCCCCAACTCATCGCCGTCCGTTAACTCACCAGATCAATGGTCTGCAGCTCATCCATATCGGGCATGATTTAAACCATTGATCTGTACAGATCCGACGGTACGGAATCTGCCCGTCACGGTGGTCCCCGCCCACTTTCACTGTTCCAAAACCATATGGTTTCCATCGCACCGCTTATGGAGGTCGGGCGGTATTTTCCTTTCGGCCAGCGATTCCATACAACGATCGACGCGTGGCTCCTGTACGATTCCAAAACCGCTTGCCCATCGCACGTTATCTTTTGGTACAGGACGCGCAGCGATATTCATGTCAGCCGTCAGATTTTCCCTTGCCCATCCAACGATCATCATAAGTTTAATACTGCATTTAGTTCTTCACCTACCTCCTCTGCTTCCCTTCAGCTATAAACTCATGAAAAAATTCATTGTAAGGTTGTTGATCAGTTATCAGAGAACTGCAAGTAGTTTCTGTTGAAACACAGTCTTTGTGTAAAGATTGTAAGATAGGTTGAAGAAGATGTTTTCAGACTGAGTATTCAGTTATTGGCAATGTTGTACTTGATTGGTATTGCTATTTAATACAACAAGCACATTTCTTTGGATCCTGATCTGAAGCAGCATTGATGTTTTCCTATCTTTGTGTTTTCATTCATTTCATTTCGTTTCTACTGGCTTGCATCAGAATAGTGGCATAGGATTTACCCTTGTTAGGTACCCTATGTTTCTGCTCTCCTTGCCATTTATGTTCCTCTTCTAAATATATTATCTAAGAAATGATTTCAGTTGGTTTAACCAGTGTAGTGGATGTTATTGCCTGCTCTCTGATGTATGAATTAAATGAATTCAGTTCTTAGGTGCTTTCTTGTTATAAATTTAGTTGGAAGATTTGGGAACACTGGGGATTAGAGTTAGCCCTGTCCACTAAGATCCTTGTGCGACCAGCTGATCTTTAACTTTGTGCTCTAAATCTGTGTTATCTCCTCTCTTTTTACCTCTCCATACCACATAATCATCTTGAAGATCCTATGTTTCAGATGACTAGCCCAATTGAAAGCCTGCCCATTGATTAGCAAGCAAACCCTTTCCTGACTCCATTGCCCAATGGTTCTGAATATTTCCTGGAATACTTCACCCCTGCCCTTTTTCCTCTTTGCTCATCTTGGTCTTACATTGAACCCTTCTTTCCTGATAACCAGCAACCAAATCAAACAATCAAAACAAACAAACCCCGAGCCTTATAACTAGCCTAACATCTTCAACACTTGAACTTCAAAGACACACACCTTTGACATATCATAGAGAGATCCGTCTCTGGACCCAGGAGGGCTAGATCCTGAGGTCTGAAAGTGGTTCTGACGTTGTCTCATCTTTTGGTATTTCCAACCTTGCCAAAACATGGGAACCCCAATAGGTACAACTCCCTCACCTTCTCAATATCCATCCATTTTCCCTTTACAAGGATTTTGTCCATTGAGTCCCGCTCGAACGTATTCAACATTCCCTCTCCTTGAAGTTCTGGTTCTTCTGTCAAGTATGAGATCTTGCTGAACTTCATCAAGATATTCTAGCGAGAAATCATCTATTGATGGCAGATGAACATGCTCTCCTTGATCATCAATCAACGGAGGCTCAACCAATCTCAAATTCTCAACAATAACAATAGAGTTATTTTCATGTAAGGAGGAAAATCTCGCTTAAATGCATTGTTACCAATCTTTTCCAGAATTTTAAAAGGCCCATAACGGATTGGCTTAAGCTTTTTACCTTCCCCTTGAAGTCTCTCTTTGTTGATACATAACCAAACTTCATCACCAACTTGGAATTTATGATCAACACAGTGTTTATCATGCCTTGCCTTGTAGCTGCTTTGACTCTTTTCAAGCTGTTCTTGCACTGTGTGATGTACCAACTGAATTTGCTCAATGAACTTCTTTACTTTATCTGTCACTATGACCATCAATAGAAACATCTTTCCCAAAGATGAATACAATGGTGATCTTGGCAAGTATCCACCCTAGCTTTGGAGAGAAAAAATCTGTGGATCATTTGTGTCTAGAGACAGATGAATCAGTGAGACGAAAAGCCTCTTAGGATAGAGATCGTCACCAAAATACTATGCTTACCTAGGTTGTTACATACATGATTGTCTTACTAAGATTATTTACATTATAAACATGTAGAATGGGTTTACATCTTTTACAAAATTGTCCACTAATGATGAAATCTGAATGGCACGGACACTTGCACATGATGGATTCCTTTTGCAAAAAAAGGGGTGTACTGCTATGGGATCATTGACACAGAGTGGTCAACAGGTTTCACCATGCCATAACTATGTTTTTCACAATACATGTCACAACTAACACAACACAGCACTAGTGAGTCCAAGGTTAACAACCTAGAAAACAACCTTGCGAGCATATCTTTATAACCACCAAGACCATGCCAACTATAGATATCATATGTTGAACGTATATCATATTCGTCAAATGCACCTTATTGAGGACATCATATGTGTCATTTTCATCCTAGTCAAGTGATTGTCACTATGTATTTGTATTCATAAATATAGACATGACTTCCCCATTAAGTGAGTGCTCACTGCTTTTGCATACCAAAGACTAATCATGTAAATGAGCCAAAATGAGACTGCTTTGCATACCAAAGACTTATGTATAAGAATATTGTCTGAAGTCATCATTACCATTTGTATAATTAAAAGAACCTTGAAAACTTACATGAAGTGCATTCATAAGTACATTATAACAATGTGTCACTCCTTATGATACCATGTGCTGAAATAAAACCATAAAGCTGCATAACAATGTCTTCTCAATGCTTCTTATTTCTCCAAGGACCCCACCTATTGAAACTTTGAATTTTAGTTATTTTAGGAGAATTATTTTAATGTATTTTTTAGGAGTCATGAAGAGGTGCAATGGCTTGCACAATTTTTTTAATAAAAGTGGCTCAACAGTTGGAAAGTTAACAGGGAGGGTTGTATATACAGGCCAGAAATAATTAGGTAGAAAAAAGCTTGGAGTAGTGAGCAATGATAGGCAAGTTGTCAGGGAGAAGAAGCATTGGATGTGAGAAAGTGGGATAGAATCATAGAACATCACCTGTCACGTTTTTATGCGAAAAAAATGACAAGGAAATACTATGTTCAGTGTCATCATCTTCTTTTGAACCAATAAATAGTCACTACTCTTTCCTACTCTGTAATAGATATAGCTGATAAGAAGTTATTAGAAAAAATTTACAAAATTAAACAGCTTCTATCAATCTTATTAGAAATGGCTCTGAGTCAAAGCAGAGAACAGAACTGTACTTAATGATAACTAGTAGACAGAGCAAAGAAAAATGGAAAAAGTAAAAGAAATGTGTCATCATCCGAACGTGGGCTGAGGAGTTGCACCATGGAATCAAACATCAAAGCCTGGAGCAGGTACCTTCCAGAATTTAACGCTTGCCTGTGTATGGTGGAGTGAGGCCAGAATGCGGGTCACATTATTTGTTTTAACAAAGCGAAAAACCCTTCATGATAGGCTGGTTTGACATAGTCAAGATACGGCCAAAAAAAATGTGTGGTTTGCGGCTGCGAGTGCAGGTTAGTATTTCTTATGACCTGACATGGTGTATAGAGTATAACTTGATGCATGTATGAATGAGACGTAATGTCGGATGGCCGGTTGGTCAGTGAGGATTGGGCCACGCTCTTGCTTCCAACCATGGCTGAGGTTTGTATTCTTTAATCAACGAGAAATGTAATTTTTTAAATTCACATGGAATGTGTTGTAAACATAACAAAATAAAGGAATCGGGATACCATAATGACTTGCAGCAAACTGATCATTTCTTACCCTGGCTGAGGTCCAATATGACCTGTGTGTATGGTATATGTAAATAGAGCATGGGACGCAGGCAGAGTAGGGTGCAGGCTGGTGGGCATAGCATCCACTGGTGTATTGGAGGGCGTATTTACTTTGGGATTAAGGCATACCAGTGAGGTTTCTACCTGCATTATGGAGTGGACAGAATCCTGCAATGAATAGCTAGCACGCAGGAGTATGAACCCAAGCACTCATAAATTTCTGAAAGGTAGAAAAACCTTAAATTTTGACCTGGACCAAAAGAAAAAGGGTGTCTTATAAGAAAACTTGAGTAACATTTCAAACTCCCTACTTTAGCTTGGTGATATTCTAAATTTCATCAACACTTCACTTTTAGATTGTTGTAAAGCACTGGCTAACCACTTGGTTTAAAATTCTCTGTAATAGATCAATACAAATCCAATCACTTAAGTTGCGATTAGAGCACTTCCTGCAAGGATGACCCAATCTTAAATGCGAGTGGACAGGCTCCACTAAAAATAAAAGAGTAGAGTATAAATTGTGTTAAGTGAACTGTACCGTGGCTATGCTTAAGAGCACCATGCCCATTTTTTTCTGAAAATAAGAGAGATCTCACTAGATTCAGGGAGTGCACACATGGACAAGTATACGTATACACACTGACAAAAATACACATGGATTACCCAAGGTTCAATGATGGGGTATGAAAACAAGATTCCAATATGACTGAAGGATGCCTCCAAATTTTCAGGGATGGGGACAACAAAAAAATTATTAAAATGTTAAAACATAGCAAATGATCCAGGATTTTAGAAGTACAGACATTACGTTTGAAAGATTTAAAACATTACAATGCATGGACATAAACTTCAGGTTAGATATATAGAATCTCATGTCGGGTAACTTTTTTTAAGTGACATTTATTTAAAATGAACACAACAAAGCCCGAATGGTTTTGGAAGGCCTAAACATCTTTGGTACGCTTGGGCTGTACCTCAATCCTATTATGTACATCGACATAAGTACCCAGTATTTGAAAATTCCTTCAGTCCAATGTGACAGCATTCTCTGGCATCCCAAGTTTCCAAACTGTCTGGAACACACACGAACGTAGACAGACACACATCTGCTATTCAAATACCAAACTACTGATCGACCTTGATTAGGTAACATCTGCAACCATACTATAACAGTTAGAACTTAGGATACCAAAGTAAAGCATCCATGAGTAATTAATCTCCACAAGGAGGTAAGGCGAGATGGTTTGACATTTCTCCTTTCTATATAAAGGAGAGGTGAGGCACACATGTTCATAAAGAAAAAGATTCCACAAAACCATCTCTAGTGTACAATCGAAAAAATCCAAAGTCCATTTAGTTTGAGATACACCTATATGTATTGTGAATATATCAATGCTTTGCTGTTTAATCCAAGAACCCTGTGGAAAACATTTTGGACTAAAACATGGTCAATTGACCACACCATCTACAATAGTCGATTACCAGGTGCAGTAACAACAGAAAGAATTTAGAAACCTCTTTGTTGCAACACTATTCAATATTCACCTTCCTAGGCAGGCAATGATATCCATATCATAAAAATAGCAATGATATCCATGTCATGTAACGCTTAAAAAAACTCTGAAAGATATATTAACAGAAATTACAAGAAATCCTGTTGCTAAACTACAAAATCACAATCGTAAAGTAATAGACAATACACAAGTACATTCTAGAGAAAGCTTCAAAATCAATAAGACTAATCCATATATTGCTAGTTCTGTTTTAAAGAAATTGGCCTAAATTAACAGTTTACATGAAATCCAGAAGACCCACTTCAGACAAATAAACAGAAACAAACAACCCACTTCACAGGCAAGGAAAAGGCAGCTGTAAGGAATCGACTGCTTCAGTTATCCTGTCAAAACTAGATAGGCAGAGAAAAGGAAGCTGTAAGAGATGGCCTGCTCCAGTTGTCCTTCCAAAAGTAATGACAATAATGTACAAGCAACTGTGGGTAAATGTCATGGGGCATATCCTGATAGAATTTTGGAAGAATTTGCTACAAATAGTCTTTAGGGTTGGCCTCAATGCTTTACCGTTGCAGCCATGCTTTTTACAATTACTGCCATATGTATGCTCCTAAAAAATGTACAACTGCCAGGAAGGCAATATCAAAGCATCTTTCCCCTGATGATTGCTGCTGCTTTCTGAACCTCTTTCGCAGCTCCAATAATAAATATCTATAGACAAACCAGTCTATCAGATAACAAGTTATAGCATTTCAGAAGTCCTTAGATTCAATTTTTCAAATAATACAATGAAAGTTATAATGAATTAACAATACAGAATATTATATTCACATAACTAATAATTCAAGGTGAAGATAAGGCTCTTCCATGAAGAACAGATAATATCAAGTAGGTGGAGGATCAGTGTCTGAATACTTCATAGTATCCTGCTTCAGAGCATCTGAATGAATCAGGAAAAGAACAAAGAGGCAGTTAGAGAAGAAAAGGAGCCATATTCCTTGACCGTATCAAGTAGGTGGAAGACAAGTCAGATAAAATGTCATCAGGGTATCTGAATGAATCAGGAAAATAACAAAGAGGCAATTAGAGATGAGAAAGGATCAGACTTCTTTGAATTCTCAGGACATTTATTCCAAGTCAAAGAATGACACTCATATCCAGTAGTGTAATTTGTCGTACATTATTCAGGTGAATATACAAGATAACTGCATTTGGCTGAGTTTTGAGAGACAATTTGCAAGTTCTCTTTTGATGCATCATTCAACTGATCTTAGGTGTTAGTAATAATTTTCCCAAGGTTTTTCTTTTCAGTTATATCTGCTGAAGTAGGATGAGCCTTATCATTTATGTCTTTAAATGAGATTAAAATTTCCAAATATCCCAATTCCATATTAGGGATTCTTTGCAACCTGAGACATCTGAGTATTTTAGGTAAAATTACCAGATTATGACTTCAAATAAAATTCTGCTCATTCATTGATTAGAAGAATACATCACCAGCATGACAAAAGCTTGTAAGAGCATATTATTGGCAGGCTCACGAAGTTGGATTGCAATGGTAAACTTAAGAAGCTTCTTTGCTCCAATTCCTTCATGACTAGGTAAAGGATGACACAAAGACTTTAGGAATCCTAAAGGAAATTTGTATACTTCGAACGGGCAACTTCCTTTAGAAGCTCTTTTTCAAACAAACAACAGAATGGAGCATCCTCAAATTTGGGGTTATAGCAGAGATGCAAATCTTATCTAATTTTGAATTCAGGCTGAAAATTGGAATTTCAACTTCCTAACATCCACACTTTGGGGATGAGGAGAAAAACCACAAAATACCAGATAAAATTACCAGATTATGACTTCAAATAAAATTACTGCTCATTCATTGATTAGAAGAATACATCATCAGCATGACAAAAGCTCGTAAGAGCATATTATTGGCAGGCTCACGAAGTTGGATTGCAATGGTAAACTTAAGAAGCTTCTTTGCTCCAATTCCTTCATGACCAGGTAAAGGATGACACAAAAACTTTAGGAATCCTAAAGGAAATTTGTATACTTTGAACGAGAAACTTCCTTTAGAAGCTCTTTTTCAAACAAACAACAGAATGGAGCATCCTCGAATTTGGGGTTATAGCAGAGATGCAAATCTTATCTAATTTGAATTCAGGCTGAAAATTGGAATTTCAACTCCCTAACATCCACACTTTGGGGATGAGGAGAAAAACCACAAAATACATGCTCCAGTAGTGCATGCACATGAAGCTTTCTAGCTCAAAAAAAAGTGGGGAATGCACGCATATGACCTGATCTGCAAATTTACTAATGGAACATTTTCTCAAAAAGAGCATATTGATTTTAGGAACTTGGAAAATACTACATTGTAAGGACATTTGCATTATCAAAGTTATTTCACATATTTTGTTAAATTGACAAAAAAAGGCTATATCCTACTCAAGCCTCTTATCACGTTTTCTTGTAGAAATTTGATAACCCACACTGGTTTTAAGTTTCTCCTTATTTCTTTCATAAAGTTAAATGCCCATTCCCATAACCATACATTCAACAAGCTGGAAAAATAAATATTTTTTCCAAACACAAATTCTAGAAATTTCAAATGCTGGAAATTGCAGAAATAAAAACACAGAAATATTTTCAGCCACACAAAAATTTGACACGCTGATTTTTTGCCAATATGACCCTAGAAAAACCCCCTACAACTCTTGGGGAAAACCAATTCGAAAGCTTTTCTTTATTTCTGAATATGCTTTTACAGTGAACAGAAAAACACAATAAAAATTACAGCAAACACAAAAGCCACTTATCTCAATTTTGGTGCCAACTTTCTACCTTGAAAATCGTGCCAACAACAAACGAAAAATTACAGAATTAATTGCTATACTTGCTGCCTCAAAATGCGTGCCAAATTTGCCTGTATGGAACTGTACGGACATGTACAGTAGTCCCTCCTCTATTTCCAAGCCCTGAAAAATAGCCTCGAAAATCATGCCCTTGACTGCTGAATCTTCTCCTCGAAAACAACATTGTACCTTGCCTCGAAATGCATGCAAACAATGCTATATGGATTTTGTCTTCGTAAACGTGCCAAATAAATGTTGTTGTCCAAAAATATTGCCTTGGGAAATGTGCCAAGCTGCTGTACGGATTTGTTGTGTATCTTTGCTGCTCTCCCTCTGCGCAGAAATTTCTCCCTTGCTTTCTTCTCCTCCTCTCTCAATCTGCTCATGAAAGAATGAATGATTTTTTCCCTCTTTTCCTCCTTTAACCTAACCCTAAGTGACTTTTGGGGAATCCCTAAATCCAATGGCTGAGATAGCTTTAGATCTAGGGCTGAGATTAAATGTGCATTTAAATCTCACTTTCTATTTTTTAATTCACCCCACTTTAATAAAGACCCTCTTAGTCATTTATTTCCAAAGTCACTTTTCACTTTCTAATTTCACATTAACTTTATTGAAGTCACTTTAAAATTAGACTTGGTAACTTTATCACTTAAAGTCACTTTTAAATTAGATTTGACTTTATAACTTATAAAGTCACTTTAGGAGAAAAAAAGTGAAATACATTTGGACACTTTTCTCTAGACCAAAGATCAAAGCCTTAGGAAACCACCTGTCCTCCGGTAACCAAATTTCAACACTCCCTCTTACCGAGGAAGGTGTTCCTCACCACACCCATCTTGTCTCTGAAGTAGACATGCTTGCCCCATGGTAAGGCTTTGGTACATATATTTGCTACCTGCTCATCTGTGGGAATATACTCAAGCTTCACAACTCCCTTCTAAACATAGTCTCTAATGAAATGATATCTGATGCCAATATGCTTTGACCTGTCATGAAATACTGGATTCTCCGTGAGTTTAATGCAACTCTGATTATCACAGTAAATCACTGAAGGTCTCAACGATTGACCAAATATGCCAAACAACATCTTGCGAAGCCATATGGCCTCACAACTAGCTAGACTGATTGCCATGTACTATGCTTCCGTTGAACTCAATGCTACTGACTATTGCTTTCGGCTGAACCATGACACAATTGCCGAACTCGACCCAAAACAACACCTAAAGTGCTCTTACTATTAGAAGCACAACCTGCCCAATCAGAATCAATGTACCCTGCCAATCTCACTCCATCTCCCTGCCTATAATCCAGAGCATACTCCACAATCCCCTGCAAGTACCGCAAAATGTGTTTTGCAGCAACCCAGTTCACTCTCTTGGGCTCACACATGAACTGGCTCATCGTGTTGACTGCAAAACATATATCTGGTCTAGTGTTGACCAAATACATGAAGGAACCAATCAACTGCCTATACAATGTGGGATCCACCAACTTGGAATCTGAAGCATGAAGCTTTTTCCAGTAGGTGATCATAGGTGTCGACATGGGTCTACAATCCTCCATGTAGAATCTGCTAAGGATGTCCACAATATACTTCCCCTGTCCCAGGAAGAAATGTCCCTCCTCCTGCCACACCTCCAAAACCAAAAAGTAATGCATCAAGCCAATGTCCATCTCAAACTCCAACACAAGATCTCTTTTATATCTCTCTATGAGTCTCCCTACAATATGGAGTCAAAAAGCCAAAATAAATGATTTTCAGCCTTTATGAAATATATTCTTAATCCTTTTTCTAGGTTATGAATAAATGATCCATCGACAGAATTATCATGATTGGATAGAATCACTGATAAATGATGAACCGTATCTAGAGTAGGATCTATGGCTCAAATAAAATCTATGAAAAAGGTAGCTGGAAAGTTGAAATTAGTCTGCACCCGTAATGACCAAGTCATCCACATACAGCACCAGAATGAGAGGCTCCTCACCTATCACAATAAAGTATAGGTTCGGATCTACATCACTCTTTGTGAAACCCATCTCCTGCAAGTACGTATCAATCCTGGAGTACCAAGCTCTAGGAGCTTGCTTCATGCCATAAAGGGCCTTCTTCACTCTGCATACATGGGATTCCTTCCCATGCACCTCAAAGCCTTGTGGCTGCTCAATGTACACCTCCTCCTGTATGAAGCCATTGAGAAATGCGGTCTTCACATCCATCTGGTGGAACTTCCAACCCATCTCTATTACTATCGATATAATGGAGCGAATGGAAGTATATCGAGCCACGGGAGCGAAGGTCTCCTCATAATCTACTCCCTCTACCTGGGAGAACCCTCTAGCCACAAACCTTGCCTTGAATTTCTCAATGCTATCATTTGCAGCATGCTTTATCTTGTAAAGCCATCTGGAAGTAAGCACGGATTTTCCCTCAGGCCTTGGCACCACCTCACAAACATCATTCTTCATGATAGAAGAATACTCCTCCTACATGGCCTCTCGAGTCTCTCCAAACCTGTTGGCTAGTTGCCTCCTCATAGCTAGAAGGCTCAAAGTCAACGATGTTGGAAACCATTGCCATATAGTTACAAAACCTCTCAAGTGGTCTGCTCTCTCTGACTGATCTCTTCGGCCCGGCAACAAATGTGGCCTCTCTCAAGGTATCCTGAAGCCACTTGGGCTTCCTCTTCCCTGAGCACACTTCTCCCACTGGAGAATGAAACTCCTCATCATCATCAAGAGCCTGAACTCTTGAATGTCTATCTACTGTCCTCCTGCCTGAACATGAACCTGTAGACGCTAAAGTACCATGTGAACTGTCCATTAGTGGACTACCTAGTGAACTGCTCTGCGGACTGCTCTGCATGCTGCCCGAAGCACCACCCCTCTGACTCTGCAAGCCATTGCTCACTGATGGACCTGACACCGTAATCGATGTACCTCCTGATCCCTGCCCACTGGATCCCTGTGACTGACGCAGCTGCTCCTGAGGGTCTGGCTGATCCAGAAACTCTAACTCTTGTGACCTCCTGAAAGCCCTGCCCTCCTCGAACTTCACATCCTGCCTGACAAAAGATCTCCTTTGTGCAGGAATATAAATCCGAAAGGCTTTCGAGGTCTCACTACAGCCCACAAAGATACCCTTCTTTGTAGTGGACTATAGCTTGGTCCTCTTCTCCTTGGGTACGTAGGAGTATGCAATACACCCAAAGATACGAAAATGACCAATATCAGTTTTCTTCCCAGAAAAATCCTCTTCCAGAGTCACATGCTCCAAGGCACGATGCGGACTCCTATTCTGCAAATACACAGCAATGTTGCAGGCCTCTGCCCATAAAAACAATGGTAACCCCTAATCATGTAGCATGGCTTTGGCAGCCCCAACGATGGATCTGTTCTTCCTCTCCGCAACCCCGTTCTCTTGGGGGTTGTAAGGAACTGTGAACTCCCTCTTGATGCTTGCCTCTGCACAATAATCAACAAACTCATTAAGGGTGTACTCCCCTCCATTGTCCGACCTGACGGACTTGATCTTCTGACCTGTTTGAGTCTCCACAAGAGCTCTGAACTCTTGAAACCGCTTGAAGACCTCACTCTTGGTCTTCAAGAAAGAAATCCAGGTCCTCCTGGAGTGATCATCAATGAATAAAACATAGTACTAATATCCATTCAAGGAAACATGAGACATTCGACTGCTCACATCGATATGAATCAAATCCAGTATCCCACTCGATCTGTTGTCACTGTTGGGAAAAGGGGATTTGGCAAACTTGTCCATAGCACAGCCTTTGCATGTATCTAGGTGATCATAACTGAAATCTGGCACACCTATAGTGATCTCCCGCAATGTCCTCAAGGCTCCATGATACATGTGCCCCATCCTGCGGTGCCAAATCTCGCACAGCTTTGAACTGCTAGCTCTGCTACCGATACTATTGCTCAATGCCAAAAGGGGATGAAACGCAAACTTGTACACCTTTGCATGGCGTACACCAATCACTCTAGCTGAATCAGCCGGAGCGCCCCTAGGATATATAAGCACCTGTCCTCTCCTGAACAATACCTCATACCCTCTGTCCTCCAATGCTGAGACGGATATAAGGTTCTTCTTCATCCCTGGCACATATAGAACATTCGACACTTTCAAGGGAGGTTTGGGTTCCCTATCAAATGTCAATGTCCCCACACCGACTGCTCTAACAATGTTATCGTCTCCAAGTACTACCTCTATATCAGTGCCACTCTTTGAAAGCTCTGAGAAGTACTCACGGACTCCTGTTATATGACATGAAACCCCACTATCAACATACCAAATACCTGAAGATGCTCCGCTAGTGGAGGGAAATGAACACTCCCTCTCAACCTCCGTGGCAGGTGATCCTACACTTGTGGACTCACAAGCAATCAACCCAAACTCCCAGTCAAAGCTCTCCGAAAAGTCCTTTATCTCTGCTGATGCTGCGATGGTCTTGTTCTTTCCCTTCCTTTTCTTCTCCGAACACACAACTGCATAGTGTCCCATCCTTTGACAATTCCAACACTTCACCTTGGAATAGTCCTTCTCCTTGTTCCCCTGTTGCTTCCCTTTACCTTTGCCTTTGCCCCCACCACCACTTGTGGAAGCTTGCTTCTTTCCCTTGCCCTTCTTTCCCCTTGCTAACAATGCTACATCTTCATCCTCCTCAATTGGTTTGGCTGCTCCAAGCTGGTTCTTTCTGATTTCATTTTGTATGCAATCATCCCACAACCTCTCCCAAGAGGGAAGGGTCTCACGTGCAACAATCCCATCAGCAAAGCTCAGCTACGAACTAGGAAGGCCATTCACTGCAATCCACACCAACTCAATGGGTGGAATGACCTCTCCAACTACTGCCAACTCATCTCTCACATTAGTGATCTTTGTGAGGTATGTAGTAGCACTATTAGTCTTTGTCATCTTAATGGCCTTCAGCTTCTCCCTTAGGACCATTTTTTTGTTCTCATTGGTACTCTAGTAGAGATTGGTCAAGACTGTCCACATCTCATGAGCAAGTCTCTTTCCTCTCACATGAGGAATGCAATCGTCTTTAACACCATCCAGAATCACTCTTACCCTTGTTATTCTTCTTGTTAAAGTCTGCCAACTGAACAACATCAGTAGGCACATTCACAGGGTGTTGTTGAGTACTCACCATTATACCGCAGACTTTTGCCTCCTCAAAAATGCTTTGCATTCTTTCATTCCATATACTGTAGTTGCTATGCCCATCCAACCTATCCTCCACCCTCAAGTCTAAAGACATGCTTGTTGTCCTAATAAACTGAAAATGACACTGCTGTGGGAAAGGTTCTGTTTTCTGTGTGTAAAATCAGCTTGCTGTAATTTTTCTCTTTGTTGTCTCAAACTGCACTTTTCAGCAAACTAGCTCTGATACCATGTAGAAATTTAATAACCCACTCCATTTTTCAGTTTCTCCTTATTTCTTCCATAAAGTTAAATGGCCATTCCCATAACCATACATTCAACAAACTGGAAAAATAAATATTTTCTGAAAACACAAATTCTGGAAATTTCAAATGCTGGAAATTGCAGAAATAAAAACATAGAAATATTGTCAGCCACACACAGAAATTTGACACGCTGATTTTTGGTCAATATGACCCTGGAAAAACCCCCTACAACTATTGGGGAAAACAGTTTGAAAGCTTCTCTTTATTCCTGAATATGTTTTTACAATGAACAGAGAAACACAGTAAAAATTACAGCAAACACAAAACCCACTTATCTCGATTTCCGTGCCAACTTTCCACCTTGAAAATTGTGCCAACAACAAATAGAAAATTACAGTAAACATTACAGCATTAATTGTTGTACTTTATGCCTCAAAATGTGTGCCAAATTTTCCTGTACGGAACTATACAGACACGGTACAATAGTCCCTCCTCAATTTTCGAGCCCTGAAAAATAGCCTCAAAAATCATGCCCTTGACTGCTGAATCTTCTAAAAAACAATGCTATATCTTGCCTCGAAATGTGTGCAAACAATGTTGTACGGATTTTGTCTTGGTAAACGTGCCAAATAAATGCTAATGTCCGAAAATACTACCTTGGGAAATGTGCCAAGTTGTTGTATGGATTTGATGTGTATTTTTGCTGCTCTCCCTCTGCTCAGAAATTTCTCCCTTGCTTTCTTCTCCTCCTCTCTCAATCTGCTCATGAAAGAATGAATGATCTTTTCCCTCTTTTCCTCCTTTAACCTAATCCTAAGTGACTTTTCGGGAATCCCTAAATCCAATGGCTGAGATAGCTTTAGATCTAGGGTTGAGATTAAATGTGCATTTAAATCTCACTTTCTATTTTTTAATTCACCCCACTTTAATAAAGACCCTCTTAGTCATTTATTTCCAAAGTCAATTTTCACTTTCTAATTTCACATTGACTTTATTAAAGTCACTTTAAAATTAGACTTAGTAACTTTATCACTTAAAGTCACTTTTAAATTAGATTTGACTTTATAATTTATAAAGTCACTTTAGAAGGAAAAAAGTGAAATACATTTGGACACTTTTCCCTGGGCCATAGATCAAAGCCTTAAGGAACCACCTGTCCTCCGGTAACCAAATTTCAACATTTCTTGTTTTGATATAGAAGTTTCAATCTTTTCACCAAAATCTTGAGACAACCTTCGAGTTAAACTGGTGTGCTAAGTATTGGAAGGTGCAGAAAGGTCTCTTGGAAAACGAAATAAGGAGACTATTGGAGGCCAAGATATTTGAAGAGTTACTGAACAGAGATCGAGTTTCTCTGAAGTAACAAGTGCAGAACTGTGTATAAGAATAGGAGGATGAAGTCAACTAGAGACCGAGCTCTCTAGTCCTAGTGCAGAAAGGTGCAGGACAGTCTAGAAAGGTACAAAGTAGAAGAAGCAACTTAAGGAGTCAAGAAAGAAGCAGTGACAAGGTCTTGAAGGCATTCAAGGGTCAAGGGCCTGAGTCATGGTCATGGTACTTGTCATCTGAAAGTCTATAAGAAGAATTTCTCATGGGTTTTCCTCTCCAAGAGGGAGAGGTTTGGCCCTGGCTTGAAGAGCCTATATTTTTGTCTCTTGTGTTTTTGGTAATTGACTTGATGAAAGACGTAATAAGCTAAGAAGAGAATACATATGTAAAGTAAGATCACAAGTAATTATCAAGAAGAGAATTTGAATTAATCATTGCCCCTCCAAATTCTCAACATGGTATCTTTGCTAAGGTGTTGAACACAAGGGCTACTTGAAAAGAAAACTGTTAAATTTAGATAACCATGCTGTGTTCTATGCTTAATGCAAATTTACTTCAATCTTTCTTAGGCCAGATTCAATTTAGTAATCACACAAACATGAAAGTAAAATGTTGATAGAACACAATAATAGATCAACAGAAGACAAGCCAATACTATAGATCAGATTTACAATTCTTCTTGTCCAGCAAAGATATAGGATATTGTGCGTTATGGCAGTCAACAGGATGCTTCAACCAGCAAAGCCTTTCTTAGGTCAGCCAACCCACAAAGTGTCACACACATAGCCCTCAAAGACAACTCATCACAAGTCAATGTTGGTCAACCAAAAGTCAACGCAGGACAATCAATAGAAAGTCAACGCTGCAGATTAGATCAGATTTACAATTCTTCTTGTCCAGCAAAGATATAGGATATTGTGCATTACGACAGTCAACAAGATGCTTCAACCAACATAGCCTTTCTTAGGTCAACCAACCCTCAAAGTGTCACACACATAGCCCTCAAAGACAACTCATCACAAGTCAATGCTGGTCAACCAAAAGTCAACGTAGGACAATCAACATAAAGTCAACGCTGCAGATTAGGGCTTCGATCAAACTGCTCATTTTTCCTCGATTTTTGTGCCCAGCTGTACGACCTTCAGAAATCGGAATTTCAACAAAAATTCGAGGTCAAATAGTCAACGGTTGACCACCGTCAATGCTGGTCAACGATTAGCAAAACAACCCTAAATAGATCCACATAAAATCAGCAGCTTCAGCTCTACACGTGTGAGGGAAAGAGGCCTCCAAAGGCTATCAAACCAATCAGATCACAATGAGAGAATGTGTGATGAGTTGATGAGCAAATGACCTCCAAGACTCTCTAATTTATATCCATCAGTGAGGGTGTGTGACACATCTATTAGGCTTGCAAGCCTACATTACAAATCTGGCCGACCTTGCACATGTGTGGAAAATAAATTCAAAATATATGTTCTACTCATCCAAACAAGATGATATTTAGATCAATCTTGCACCTCTCCGAAAGAGGAATCCAACAAAAATATGACCATCATCATATGAGCAGTGCAACATGGAGTTTGGACCTAGTTGCCCAAAATTAACACTCCCTCTCAACTAGGGAGAACTCCATCTGTCCACCTGTGCCATCCATCAATATCATCGTGTACTTTCATCTAGCATCGTGCGTCATCTTGTTGTAACTTGCTTTGCTGGCTCTCCTTCTCAAATAGAACAAAAGGTGATTCACAAAGACATCACACTCAGTTGACCCGAAGTTAGCTTAGAGGTTAAAACCTCTCTTGTACTCAAAAGAGTCTCATACTAACTTGAAGTTAGTTTACTGACCCAAAGTCAGTTTAGAGGATAAAACCTCAATACACTCAAAAGAGTCACATACTAACCCGAAGTTAATTTATTGACCCGAAGTCAGTTTGGAAGTAAGAACCTCATCATACTTGATCCCAGATCAAGGTGTTGGACACGTGCCATCCTAGACATAGAGAGTACAACAATCTCAGATGCGTCCATCGGTCTTGCTATTGGTCTCTATCCACATTTCCCACCTCATTGGCCAAATGAGAGGTACTTCCCATGAGTCTGAAACTCCATGGGTAGGATGTGTGCAGGGCATAGATCAAAGAGAGGTGAACCAACTTAATATCATAATGGTGGGGCAGAAGCACAACAAAGTTCGGCAAGCCTAGCCTTGTGTGTGCTTATAGCTCCAAGAAGCTATCCCCAAGCCCCCTGGAGCTCTTAGAGCTCATAGTCCAACTCAAGCAAGACCCTTAGAATAGGGCCTTTCCACGATTCCAAGCTTCTCACGAAAGGTTAGGAACTTGAGCTTCCCCCGGAGCTTTGTGAGAATATCTGCGACTTGGTCATCAGTTCCTATATGATCGAGCCTTACAGTGCCTCACTGTACCATATCCTGGATAAAGTGGTACTTGATATCAATATGCTTGGATCGATCGTGGAACACGACATTCTCATAATCACGAATCCCACTCTGGTTATCACAAAGGATAACGGTGGTATCTAGCACATGCCCAAACAACTCGCTGAAGAGCTTTCGTAACCAAACAGCTTCAGAATAGGCCATACTCGCTGCAATGTATTCGGCCTCAACAGTGCTCAAAGCCATCGACTTCTACTTCCTGCTCATCCAATATATCGAAGCAACATCCAGATGTGCTCTTGCGATCCACCACAGTGTTAGCCCAATCGGCATCAGTGTATCCATGGAGTCTCAAACTCGCGACAGTGTATCTCATCCCATGGTTGATTGTGCCCCGAAGATATCTCAATAGATTCTTGGCACCAATTTGTGAAATTTTCAAATCTGTAAATTATTACTGCAGTGATTGATTTATTTCGCCTACTTATAAGATAAGTTATTTACAGATGCTTCAGTAAATTTTGAAATAAACACAGCTGCAGTAATTTACTCTAATCAAAAGCAGAAAAACGGAAATAACACATGTAGCACAATAGAAACAACCATATGAACACAGTTATTTTGGAAAATTGTCCCCGGAAAAACCCAATGTGGCAAAACCGGTGCAACAAATGAGGGTTTGTATTTATCTTCAGCAATGAAAAGATCTTTTACAGAAGTCTTGGTGAGCAAAGTAAATTAGCATACACCTGGCATGATTTTTCCGGACACTCCGGAAGAATTTCGACTCTCGAGGTGACCTCCTACACCCTCCGCGTCATCATGCATAGCTGCTCTTCGCAGTCCCTTCCTGGACTGCGTAACTCTGTGTGGAGGGGTAGGTGTTACTGCTCAGCACTCCCTTCCCTTCACCCTTCTGCCTTCTCGTTCTCCATTTGCTAACTTCTCCCTCCTCCTCCCTCTGCAATCCCTCCTCTTCAAAAATCACCCACTGAAATCGAATTCTCTTACTTCAGAATCAATTTTCTTCAGGTACTGAGAATGTCCTCGGCTTGATTTCCAAATGACTCTCAAGCCTCTTCTTCTAATCTTCTAGCTGATGAATCAACGACCAAGGTTATATCTATAATCAATGGCTCCAATTAAAAGATGACTTGAACCTTGTTTTCTAGAAGATTCACAATTTTCTTTATTAATACCCTTTAATTATTTAATTTTCCTAAGTTTAGACTTATGGTCTGCATTAAAATAATTAATTATTTTAATAAAGCAAGACCTGAGTGGAATTTACACAAATGATTTCTCCACCAATTTTGAGACTTGGAACACTTACCGATGCTATATAATGAACACTCCCTCTTAGCGAGGAAAGTGTTTAAGCAAGATACCATTGTACTTGCTCTGACTCTAGAAAATCTGCAGCGCTGATGATGTCTTGGCTCCTACACCTTATCTTTGCACTGTTGCCCTCTGTATTGCTACCTATGACACTATCTCTACCACTGCTTCATCCATACTGCAACTCCCTCTTTCTTTGTAGACCACCCATTCCTCTAATGGAAGGGGTTCTTAACCATCCCCATCTTCTCTCTGAAATAAGTGAGCTTAATCTTACTCAGAGCCTTGGTAAGGATATCTGCCACCTGTTCCCATGTAGGAGTGTACCTCAACTGTGTTACTCCATGTTAGACATAGTTCATGATGAAGTGACACCGAATGTCAATGCGTTTCGACCGGTCATGAAAAACAAAATTCTCAGAGAGCTTAATGAAACTCTGATTATCACAAATAATCTCAGTCGGTTCCATCCTCTTCTTGAGTAGGTTCAAGAGTAACTTACGAAGCCATATGGCCTCGCACAAAGCTGTGCTTACTGCCATATACTCTGCCTCAGCTGAACTTAGTGCGACAGACTTCTGATTCTTGCTGCACCAGAAGGTCATTCCTGATCCGAGACTAAAACAGTACCCACTGGTACTCTTCCGATCCATTGTGTTTCCAGCCCAATCTGCATCTATAAACCCACTCAACTGGACCTCATTGCCCTTGATGTACTTCAATCCATACTCGACTCTCCCCTTCGGATATCTTAGAACATGTTTGGCTATTGTTCAGTGAGCCCTCCTTCGTTCCACCATGAACTGACTGAGGGTATTCTGATGCAGGAGCATCATGGTTCCAAATTTTGTACATTTAGTAGAAGATAGGGGATCTTATATCTTCAAGGGATTTGGTTCTCTAAGTATTTAATTCATGTAATTTTCAATATTTTGAGCGATTTTATGTGAGACATTTAGAATAGGATTTAATTAAATATTGTGAGACATATTTTTAAATGTTCTCGAATGTACGAGAACATGAGAGATTTAGGATAGTTGAGATTTCAAAGGGATTATGAATCCTAGAATTAGAAATTAGTTGATGATTTTTTGGATTTAGAGGATTTAGTTGAGAAGATTGAGGGTTTGAACCAAAATTGGTTGCAGAAACTTTTGTATATATTTGTAAAGCCTCAAAGGCATAAGGACCACGATTCTTAGATAGGAGATTTGATTGTAAGCCTACGGGTATACAAAGAGAGGAAGAGAAAAGGGCCATGTAAAGGCACATCAGGCCAAAGCTAGACTGTAAATAGGTTTTATTTGTATCTCTACAACTTATTTGATTAATGAGAAATTGAGTTCAATGCGACTGTGTTTTTGTCTCTCTTACGAGCTGAGTGATCCGTAATTGAGAAAATGTGGTTCTATGTGATATTTCGTTGAATGAATCCTGATGAATGCACAAGTCTTTTCTGAGTGATAGAAGACTTAATGGCTGGGTAGAATCTGTGTGATTAAAGTCTAGGGCAAGTGATGTGTGTGCAGGCCACAAAGTGAAACAAATCTGAATTCTAGATTCAAAGAACGAAAACGCAATTGTTAAAGAATTGGAAACAGTGTGAAAAGCAAGCAGTGAGCATGAAAGCTATAGATCTGAGTGAAAAGAAGAAGAGAAAGCTCAAGAAGGGGTAGCATGTATGAGATAGAGTTACAAAGCGGTGGCAGTCAGAAAAAGAAAATAGATTAAGGCAGAAAACCCTTAAAAGAGTCTAGAGCGAGGACCGACAGCTAAGATCACATCGCAAGATTAATTAAGAATGTGGGATCGCAAGGTAAATGATTTAAATTGCGATGCGGTAAGTTGGGAAAGTTGCGACGAGAACACGTATCGAAAGGAGGATTCATGTGCATATCGTGCATCGACGATGTTTGTGTTTATTGTTAAGATGTCACACAGTAAGTCATTTAGGTTGCGATGCGATAAAGACAGGAGGTGGCGAAAAACTGTGAAGCATATCGCACATCGCATGAGAGAAGGTACAGCGGGACTGTTAGATCCGGCATAGAACAACAATGGAGATTACATCGCAACCCAGAGAAATATCGCATCGGCATTGTTATGATTTACCGTTAAAGTTATTTGTTATAAGTTGCGACATGTGAAATATTAAAATCTGCGATTTGCGAAGATATTAAATCCACGATATTGCGATATGTTGTGCGCTATGGAAACTTTTGTGGGCCATAACCCACAGGTCCGCAGGTTTGTGTAAAATCGCAGCTCGTCTGCATCATTTGGTATCAGAGCAAGGTTCGCTCTGCGGAGGAGAAATCATAGAAGGTTAATGCTCTTTGAAGGTTAACGCCAGAGGCTGGTGAAAGCTCTTTTTAATTAAAGAAGAATTGTGCAGAATGCAAGTGTGATTGCGGAAGAAAGAGGAGATCAGTAAATAAAATGTGCTTGGCAGAAAATAGACAAAGATATTGCAAAGAGGAGATCAGGTTATTTGAATCTGATAAACAGAAGGCATGGGAGAAGATGGGAGTAAGTGATACTCTTAAGAAGACATTGCAGAAGCATAAAGAAAGCACATCGATGGTTGTTTTCTTGTGAAGAACAGAGATTCACTCGAATGTGAAGAGTGGATGGAGACTACTTGTGAAATCATGCAGGTATTGTTTTAATTAACTCTGATTTTAGTTTTGCACGTTAAAGAAAGACTGAAGATTGATAGTTGAAGCTAACGAAGTATCTCAGCCAAAGAAGATCACAGCCTTAAGAAGCAGTGATAAAGGAAGCTAGTAAGGATTTCTGAGTAAAAGAAGAGTGTGGCCAGAACCTAGTATTTCATTTGTGATTGAAATACAAGAGGACAGTTGTGTTCTCAAAAGTACAGATGAGTTGAAGCTTAGAAAGAGTACAGGAATGCTCAAAGAAAGTTCCAGAGAGGGGGCTAATGGCCAAGTACAGAGGAGAGCTTGGTGAGGTAACTTGTAGCAAGGAGAACTTGTTACTGCAGAGGCTTAGTGCAGCTCATAGTGAGTGTGAAAAGCTCATGAAGATGAAGAAAAATATGACTACAGATAGTCATAGCAGCAGTTCAGGAAGTAGCCACAAAGTGAGGAAAGAAGATGCCAAAGTTAATGGCATATGGAGACAGATGAATGATGAAAAATATGAGAGGGAGAAAGTTGATTTAGAAATCCATCTTGAGGTACTGATGGAGCTGTTACGGAGGAATAAGGAAGACCAGAGGTGTGGTTTTCTTATGAGAAGGGAGATAAGGTTTCATAAGCTACAGAAGAGGAAAGAGCAAATGACAACTGCTTGATTGAAGGAAGAATTACTTAGAATAAGTGGGTATCTAGGAGAAGACTAGAACACTGCAACTCCAAGTGAGGCCAAGAGGTCTCAAACTATTAAAATTGATATTTTGTGTATGTCTGTAGGTATAATGAATGAAGAAGGACAATTTGCTAATATTGTCATAAAGAATGAAGGAGAAGGACAAAATCTTAATCATGTTTTGAAAGAACATGAGATAGCTGAGTCTGATTTACATGCACATGCACAGTTGATTGAAGGTGATGTTTTTCAACATACTATGAAGGCTGAAAACAGAAAAGATTTAGCTTATGATGATGGCCAAGAACAACAAGAAGCAATAGAGAATGTCAAGCATTTAACTGATATGCCTGAGGAAGTTGGGAAGAAAGGCAATGAAGACTTTATGAGTCCTAAATGAGACTTAGAACAACAAGAGGAAGATTTGGTGAATGGATCATCAAATGAGACCATTGGTTCTTGTGATTTTGAGATTGATAATTTGATTGTGTTTGCAGGTGTTGCAGAAGGAAATCCATCTCTTGGAATTGTATTGAATGAAGTTGAGAATTGCCAAGCAAAGTGCGATGATGACTGTCTTTCAGATGAAGATCAAGTTGAGTTATTGCAACAAAAGGAGTTCATAAATTCCTTGCTTAGTGAAGGAAGTATCTTCAATGGAGATGAGACAGTTATGTCTAATGATGAGGAACATGTTATTGTTGAGGACAGGGAGGAATTCGCTTATCTGATTGGCCAAGACAAGACTGTTGGACAAACATCTAAAGCTGTCACAGATATAGAGGATCAAAATTTTATTCTGATGAAGAATGAAGTAGTGTCACCAAGAAATTGGAGTTGTGACAAAGAACATAGAGAAGATTGTATAGAGTTTTTGGAAGAAGTTCCAAGTGAGATGGCAGATTTGTGGCATGAGCTAAGTCTTTTGGAGAATATACTGGCAAACCAGAAAATGAATATTCTGATTGTACAATTGAAATTGAACAAAGGTGAGGCAGACATGTCTCATGCTAAAGAGGAATCATCTTTAGAACTGAAGTAGACCGGAAGTTTCTAGGTAAGACATAATGATGAGGAAGATATAAAGCATTAAGATACAGTGTTTGAAGAAGCTGAATTTACTGTCAGAATCAGTCAAGGAAGTGAAGGACAATCACTGAGGGTTGTCAACGAAGAAGAAGAGGGTTATGCTGAAACTGAAATGCAACATATTGATGATGTGTTTGAGATGAGACAAGTACAAAGAGAATGGTTGAAATACTTACTGGAAACATTTGAGCAAGAGAAAGGATTTGCAGACAATGATGTAGAAATGTCTCAAGTGTGAAAGAGACAGGTGCAGATACTAGTTTGCCAAACTTGATTATGTTTGCTAGTATACAAAGAAGGGTGAATGAGCATATTACTATAGCCAAAGAATCAGAAGACAATTTAATTTTTGAAAGTAAATTTGCAGGTAATGAGCAAAAAAGGGATGTTGCAGAGAGAGATATTTAAAGAGATATTCAGGAAGTTTGGGAGGTAGCAATGTCCAAAACAATATTTACCGCAGTAAATGGAGTAATTCCAAGTGAAAAACAAGAAATCGAAGCAATTGGCAGAGTGAGTACCAGTCAGAAGATAAACTAGACATGGAGATTGAAAGAATAAAAAGGTTGATGATGAAAGTGTCTGAAGACAACAACAAGAAAGCAAAGCAGCAACAACAAGAGAAAGACAACAACACACTGTGAGAGCATAGCCAGTGGGGCACTGCAGCATAAAGTATGGAGACCTGGAGAACAAAGCAAACAACAACAACAAAACATCAGAAAGGAAGAGAGGTAGCCAAAGATAGATTACGGAACGAAGTTTGGGATCCAGGAGGATAGCAATTAAAGACACATGATCCTGAGATCATGATTATTTCTACCTTGGGAGTCTGATGCAGGAGCGTCATGGTTCCAAATTTTGTATATTTAGTAGAAGATAGAGGCTCTTATATTTTCAAGGGAGTTGGTTCCCTAAGTATTTAATTAATGTAATTTTCAATATTTTAAGTGATTTTATGTGAGACATTTAGAATAGGATTTAATTAAATATTGTGAGGAATATTTGTAAATGTTCTCAAATATAGGAGAACATGAGAGATTTAGGCTAGTTGAGATTTCAAAGGGATTGTGAATCCTAGACTTAGAAATTAGTTGATGATTTTGTGGATTTAAAGGATTCTTAGGATTTAGTTGAGAAGATTGAGGATTTGAACCAGAATTGGTTGCAGAAAGATCATGATTCTTAGATAGGAGATTTGATTGTAAGCCTATGGGTATAAAGAGAGAGGAAGAGAAAAGGGCCATGTAAAGGCACATCAAGCCAAAGCCAGACTATATACAGGTTTTATTTGTATCTGTACAATTTATTTGATTAATGAGAAATTGAGTTCATTGTGACTGTCTTTTTGTCACTCTTATGAGCCGAGTGATCCGTAATTGAGCAAATATAATTCTATGTAATATTTCATGGTTGAATGAATCCTGATGAATGCATAAGTCTTTTCTGAGTGATAGAAGACTTAATGGTTGGGTAGAATCTGTGTGATTCCAGTCTGGGGCAAGTAATGTGTGTGCAGGCCAGAAAGTGAAATAAATCTGAATTCCAAATTCAGAGAACGAACATGCAATGGTATTCTGGATTGGAAACAGTGTGCAAAGCGAGCAGTGACCATGAAAGCTATAGATCTGAGTGAAAAGAAGAAGAGAAAGCTCAGGAAGGAGTAGTGTGGATGAGACAGAGTTACAAAGTGGTGGCAGTTAGAAACAGAAAATCGATTAAGGCAGAAAACCCTTAAAAGAGTCAAGAGCGAGGACCGACGGCTAAGATCACATCGCAAGATTAATTAGGAATGTGCGATCGCAAGGTAAATGATTTAAGTTGCAATGCGATAAGTTGGGAAAGTTTCGACGAGAAGACGTGTCGAGACGAGGATTCATGTCCATATCGCGCATCAATGATGTTTGTGTTTATTGTTAAGACTTCGCACGGTGAGTCATTTAGGCTGCAATGCGATAAAGATAGGAGGTGGCGATGCGATGTGAATCATATCGCACATCGCATGAGAGAAGGTACAATGGGACCGTTAGATCTGGCATAGATCAACAGTTGAGATTACATCACAACCCAGCGAAATTTCGCATCGACATTGTTATGATTTACGGTTAAAGTTATTTGTTATAAGTTGCAACATGCGAAATCTTAATATTTGCGATCTGCGAAGTTATTAAATTCGCGATATTGCGATCCGCTGTGTGCTCTATGGAAACTTGTGTGGGCCATAACCCACAGGTCCGCGCATTTGTGTAAAATTACAATTCGTCTGCATCATTTGGTATCAGAGCAAGGTTTGCTCTTCGGAGGAGAAATCAGAGAAGGTTATTGCTCTTTGAGGGTTAAAGCTGGAGGTTGGTGAAAGCTCTTTTTAATTAAAGTAGAATTTTGCAAAATGCAAGTGTGATTGCAGAAGAAAGAGAAGATCAGTAAAGCAAATGTGCTTGGCAGAAAATTGACAAAGATATTGCAAAGAGGAGATCAGGTTATCTGAATCTGAAAAACAGAAGGCATGGCAGAAGATGGGAGTAAGTGATACTCTTAAGAAGAGATTGCAGAAGCATAAAGAAAGCACAACGATGGTTGTTTTCTTGTGAAGAATGGAGATTCACTCGAATGTGAAGAGCGGATGGAGTCTACTTGTGAAATCATGCAGGTATTGTTTTAGTTAACTCTGATTTGAGTTTTGCAGGTTAAAGAAAGATTGAAGATTGATAGTTGCGGCTAATGAAGTATCCCAGCGAAAGAAGATCACAACCTTAAGAAACAGTGATGAAGGAAGCTGGTAAGGATTTCTAAGTGAAAGAAGAGTGTGGCCAGAACCTAGTATTTCATTTGTGATTGAAATACAAGAGGACAGTTGTGTTCTCAAAAGTACAAATGAGTTGAAGCCTAGAAGGAGTAGAGGAATGCTCAAAGAAAGTTCCAGAGAGGGGACTAATGGCCAAGTACAGAGGAGAGCTCGGTGAGGTAAGTTGTAGCAGGGAGAACTTGTTACTGCAGAGGCTTAGTGCAGCTCATAGTGAGTGTGAGAAGCTCATGAAGATGAAGAAAAATATGACTACTGATAGTCATAGCAGCGGTTCTGGAAGCCGCCACAAAGTGAGGAAAGAAGATGACAAAGTTAATGGCATATGGAGGCAGATGAATGATGAAGAATATGAGAGGGAGAAAGTTGAGATAGAAATCCAACTTGAAGTACTGATGGAGATGTTACGAAGGAATAAGGAAGACCAGAGGTGTGGTTTTCTTATGAGAAGGGAGATAAGGTGGCATAAGCTACAGAAGAGGAAAGAGCAAATGATAAATGCTCGACTGAAGGAAGAATTACTTAGAATAAGTGGGTATCTAGGAGAAGAATTGAAGACTGAAACTCCAAGTGAGGCCAAGAGGTCTCAAAGTATTAAAACTGACATTTTGTGTATGTGTGTAGGTATAATGAATGAAGAAGGACAATTTTCTAATATTGTCATAAAGAATGAAGGAGAAGGACAAAATCTTAATCATGTTTTGAAAGAAGATTAGGTAGTTGAGTCTCATATACATGCATATGCACAGTTGATTGAAGGTGATGTTTTTCAGCGTACTGTGAAGGCTGAAAACAAAAAATATTTGGCTTATGATGATCGCTAAGAACATAAAGAAGCGATAGAGGATGTCAAGCATTTAACTGATATGCCTGAGGAAGCTGGGAAGAAAGGCAATGAAGACTTTCTGAGTCCTGAAAGAGACTTAGAACAACAAGAGGAAGATTTGGTGACTGGATCATCAAATGAGACCATTAGGTCTTGTGATTTTGGGATTGATAATTTGACTGTGTTTGCAGGTGTTGCAGAAGCCAATCCATCTCTAGAATTGTCTTGAATGAAGTTGAGAATTGTCGAGCAAAGTACAATGATCACTGTTTTTCAGATGAAGATCAAGTTGAGTTTTTGCAGCATAAGGAGTTCATAAATTCCTTGCTTAGTGTAGGAAGTATCTTCAATGGAGATGAGATAGTTATGTCTGATGATGAGGAACCTGTTATTGATGAAGACATGGAGGAATTGGCTTATTTGATCGGCCAAGAGAAGACTGTCGGACAGACATCTAAAGCTGTCATAGAGATAGAGGATCAGAATTTTATTCTATTGAAGAATGAAGAAGTAGTGTCACCAAGAAATTGGACTTGTAACAAAGAAGAAGATAGGGAAGATTGTATAGATTTTTTGGAAGAAGTTCCAAGTGAGATGGCAGATTTGTGGCATGGGCTAGTCTTTTGGAGAATAGACTAGCAAACCAGAAAATGAATATTTTGATTGTACAATTGAAATTGAACAAAGGTGAGGCAGACATGTCTCATGCTAAAGAGGAATCAACTTTAGAACTGAAGAAGACTGGAAGTTGCCAGGTAAGGCATAATGATGAGGAAGATATAAAGCATGAAGATACAGTGTTTCAAGAAGCTGAATTGACTGTCAGAATCAGTAAAGGAAGTGAAGGACAATCACTGAGGGTTGTCAGGAAGAAGAGGAGGGTTATGTTGAAACTGAAATGCAGCGTATTGATGATGTGTTTGAGATGAGACAAATACAAAGAGAATGGTTGAAATACTTACTGAAAACATTTGAGCAAGAGAAAGGATTTGTAGATAATGATGTAGAAATGTCTCAAGTTGTGAAAGAGACATGAGCAGATACTAGTTTGCCAAACTTGATTATGTTTGCTAGTATACAAAGAAGAGTGAAAGAGTATATTACTGCAGTCAAAGAATCAAAAGAAAATTTATTTTTTGAAAGTAAATTTGCAGGTAATGAGCAGAAAAGGGATGTTGCAGAGAGAGATATCTCAAGAGATATTCAGGAATTTTGGGAGGTAGAAATGTCCAGAACAATATTTGCAACAGTAAATGGAGTAATTCCAAGTGAAAAGGAAGAAATTGAAGCAAGAAGAGCTAGAAAAAGAAGAGGCAACAATTGGCAGAGTGAGTACCAGTCAGAAGATAAACTAGACATGGAGATTCAAAGAAAAAGAAAGTTGATGATGAAAGTGTTTCAGAAGAAGACAACAGCAAGAAAGCAAAGCAACAGCAGCAAAAAGACAACAACAGACTATGAGAGCATAGCCAGTGGGGCAATGCAACATAAAGTATGGAGACCTGGAGAACAACAACAACAAAACAGCGAAAAGGAAGAGAGGAAACCAAAGACAGATTACAAAACGAAGTCTGGGATCCAGGAGGACAACAATTAAAGACAAATGATGTGGAGATCATGATTATTTCTACCTTGGGAGTCTGATGCAGGAGCGTCATTGTTCTAAATTTTGTACATTTAGTAGAAGATAGAGGGTCTTATATTTTCAAGGGAGTTGGTTCCCTAAGTATTTAATTAATGTAATTTTCAATATTTTGAATGATTTTATGTGAGACATTTAGAATAGGATTTAATTAAATATTGTGGGGCATATTTGTAAATGTTCTCGAATGTAGGAGAACATGAAAGATTTAGGCTAGTTGAGATTTCAAAGGGATTGTGAGTCCTAGACTTAGAAATTAGTTGATGATTTTGTGGATTTAGAGGATTCTTAGGATTAAGTTGAGAAGATTGAGGATCTGAACCAGAATTGGTTGTAGAACCTTTTGTTTATATTTGTAAAGCCTCAAAGGCATAATGACCATGATTCTTAGATAGGAGATTTGATTGTAAACCTACGGGTATAGAGAGAGAGGAAGAGAAAAGGGCCATCAGGCCAAAGCCAGACTGTAAACAAATTTTATTTGTATCTGTACAACTTATATAATTAATGAGAAATTGAGTTCATTGCGACTATGTTTTTTCTCTCTTATGAGCTGAGTGATCCGTAATTGAGAAAATATGATTCTATGTGATATTTCATGGTTGAATGAATCCTGATGAATGCATAAGTCTTTTCTGAGTGATAGAAGACTTAATGGCTGGGTAGAATCTGTGTGATTCAAGTCTAGGGCAAGTAATGTGTGTGCAGGCCACAAAGTGAAACAAATCTGAATTCCAGATTCAGAGAATGAATACGCAATGGTATTTTGGATTGCAAACAGTGTGCAAAGCAAGCAGTGAGCGTGAAAGCTAGATCTGAGTGAAAAGAAGAAGAGAAAGTTGAGGATCTGTGTGATTCTAGTCTGGGGCAAGTAACGTGTGTGCAGACCAGAAAGTGAAACAAATCTGAATTCCAGATTCAGAGAACGAATACGGAATGGTTTTCTGGATTGGAAACAGTGTCTAAAGCGAGCAGTGAGCGTGAAAGCTATAGATCTGAGTGAAAAGAAGAGAAAGCTCAGGAAGGAGTAGCGTGGATGAGACAGAGTTACAAAGCGGTGGCAGTGAGAAACAGAAAATCGATTAAAGCAGAAAACCTTTAAAAGAGTCCAAAGCGAGGACCGGCGGCTAAGATCACATTGCAATATTGATTGGGAATGTGCGATCGCAACGTAAATGATTTAAGTTGCGATGCGATAAGTTGGGAAAGTTGCGACGAGAACACGTGTTAGGAGGAGGATTCATGTGCATATCGCGCATCGGCGATGTTTTTGTTTATTGCTAAGACTTCACACGGTAAGTCATTTAGGTTGTGATGTGATAAAGACAAGAGGTGGCGATGTAATGCGAAGCATATCGCACATTGCATGAGAGAAGGTACAACAGGACCGTTAGATCTGGCATAGATCAATGGTGGAGATTACATCGCAACCCAGTGAAATTTCGCATTGGCATTGTTATGATTTACCGTTATAAGTTACGATATGCAAAATCTTAAAATTTGTGATCTACAAAGTTATTAAATCCGCGATATTGCGATCCGCTGTGTGCGCTATGGAAACTTGTGTGGGCCATAACCCACAGGTCTGCGGGTTTGTGTAATATTGCAGTTCGTCTGCATCATATTCACTACATAACAGATGTCTGGTCTAGTATTGACCAGATACATCAGTGATCCGATGAGCTTCTTATATAAGGTGGCATCAACCTCATCATCCTCCGTTGTGTCAATCTTCTTCTAGTTAATAATCATTGGCATGGCCATGGGTCTATAGTATTCCATCTAAAATCTCTTCAGGATTTCTCTAGTGTGTCTTCCTTGCCCCAGGAAGATTTCTCCCTTTTGCTGCCAGACTTCTAAACCAAGAAAATAGTGCATCTACCCCAGATCCTTCATGTCGAATTCTGTAGCTAGACTCTTCTTGCAGTCCTTGATGAGCTTAGATGTTCCAGTAAAAAACAGATCATCTACATATAATACCAGAATTATCGGCTCATTCTCTACTCTCAAGTAGTAGAGATTGCAATCTGCGTCACTCTTGACGAACCCCATCTTTTGCAAATAGCTATCAATTCACCCATACCATGCCCCAGGGGCTTGTTTTAAACCATACAAGGCCTTCTTAAGCCTGCAAACATGAGTCATCTGCTCATGTGTCTCGAAGCCCTCTGGTTGTTCTATGTACACTTCCTCCTCTATCACCCTGTTCAAGAATGTTGTCTTGACATCCATTTGGTGAATCTCCCATCCCATCTGCGTTGCTAGAGAGATGACAGATCTGATAGAAGTGTAGCGAGCTACATGGGCGAAGGTTTCCTCATAATCGATCCCTTCCTTTTGTGCGTACCCCTTAGCTACAAATCTAGCCTTGAACTTCTCTATGCTGTCGTCTGCAGCATACTTGATCTTATAAATCCACCTTGATCCTACAACTAATCTATCCTGTGGTCTAGGGACTACTTCCCAGATATCGTTTGTCATGATGGAGTTGTACTCCTCCACCAAGGCATCCACCCACACCTGATGCTGAGCTGCCTCCCGAAAGCTGGAGGGTTCTCCAACCTGAGCTACTAAGGCCTGGTATCTGTCAGGTTGCCTTCGTACACTCTTCTCGTCTCTAGGGGCTCCAACAAATTCTTCTGCATCCTTTAGAATTTGTTGAAGTTCTCTGTTTGGTCTTCTAGTGGTGGTGGGCAGTCTTACCAGCTCTCCTGTCTGTTCTTCTTCGGAGGAACTCTCCGCAGAATCCTTGTGCCGTGGGGAGGCACATGACCCATCCTTTGTAGGTCGTTGAGGTTGTACTAGTGGATCCTCCTCAATCTGTGTATCTGTAGCCATTTCCCGGGATTTCGGGAGGGCTCTCTCCATGAATTTCATGTCTCGCCTTACTACGATCTTCTTTCTTTCTAGAATATAGATGTGATACGCCTTCACATTTTCACTATAGCCCACAAGATAACCCTTTTCCGCAGTCTGATCCAATTTCTTCCTCTTCTCATCTAGAACGCGACAGTACACCATGTTGCCAAATATTTGAATATGGCTCACCTCCAGCTTACTGCCTATGAACACAGTCTCAGGAGTTACCATCCCCAATGCTCTATGGGGTACTCTGTTCTGCACATACATCGATGTATTGCACGCTTTTTCCCACAAAAATTTGGGCATATCTTGGTCATATAGCATTGCCCTTGCAGCCTCTATAATGGTTTGGTTCTTCTGTTTTGCAACTCCATTCTGCTCTGGATTGTATGGAGTTGTCCATTCTCTCTTGATGCCTTCCTTTTCACAGAAAATGGTGAAGTCTTTATCAATATACTCTCCACCATTATCCGACCGCAACTTGTTGATCTTCTTTCCTGTTGATTTTTCTACCAACGCTTTGAATTATTTGAACCATTCAAAGACTTCATCTTTGGTTTTGAGAAAATAGATCCAAGTCTTTCTGGAATGATCATCAATAAAGGTAGCAAAATACTTTGCACCATTTAGAGTGGTTGTGGACATTGGACCGCAAATATTTGAGTGTATCAACTCTAATATGCTCTTGGCCCTGTTGTTGCTTCTTGGAAATGTTTCTTTAGCATACTTCATTAGTACGCATCCCCTGCAGACTTCATCTCTCCTTGTGCTGAGTTCAGCAGCTCCTATGACAGTCTTCTTGAGAATCCTCAAGGCTCCATGATGTAGATGTCCCATCCTTCTGTGCCATAATTCATTCAGATCTCTTTCGTCCGTACTGCCAATTAGAGCCACAGGGGATTCAAGCTGGAGTTTATATAGTTTATTACTCCTTACTCCAATTTGTGCCTTTTTGCTCCAGCTAGGATGTTTGACATAAACTTTGTTTCCAATCAAGTATACGTCATAACCATTGTTCTCAAGCTGAGACACTGAGAGTAAATTCATTCCCACCCCTGGTATATGCAAAACATTTGTGGCCCGAATCTTGTTGCCAGCTTCTGTCTGAAATGTTATGGTACCCCTTCCAACGGGAGTACACTTGGCCTTGTTTCCCATAATAATCAAGAAATTCATCTGTTCTTCTTGGTAGCTCGAAAAGATTCTCGAACCCCCTTCATATGAGCAGATGCTCCACTGTCAATATACCAAACACCTGGAGGAGTCGTACTTGACACACAAGCGAGATCCTCCTCCAGTCTGGATGCCAGCACCGTCATGTCATGTTCCCTCTGCATTTTTGCGTGCTCTAGGGGACTGTGTGAGTCCTTCTGACTGCGTGAACACTTTCGAGTGGTAGATCTTTGGTGCATAGCAGATCCTCCCTTTCTGTCTTTAGCCTTTCGCTTTGATACCATGTGAAATTTTCAAATCTGAAAATTATTAATGCAGTGATTGATTTATTTCGCCTATTTATTAGATAAGTTATTTACAGATGCTCCAGTAAATTCTGAAATAAACACAACTGCAGTACTTCACTCTAATCAAAAGCAAAAGAACAGAAATAACACATGTAGCACAATAGAAACAACCATATGAACACAGTTATTTTGGATAATTGTCCCCAAAAAAACCCAATGTGAGAAAACTGGTGCAACAAATGAGGGCTTGTATTTATCTTCAGCAATGAAAAGATCTTTTACAGAAGTCTTGGCAAGCAAAGTAAATTAGCATACACTGGAATGATTTTTCTGGACACTTCGGAAGAATTTGGACTGCGTAACTCTGCGTGGAGGGTTAGGTGCTGCTGCTCAACACTCCCCTCCCTTCGCCCTTCTGCATTCTCCTTCTCTGTTTGCTAACTTCTCCCTCCTCCTTCTACCTCTGCAATCCCGCCTCTACAAACTCACCCACTGAAATCGAATTTTCTTACTTCAGAATCGATTTCCTTCGGGTACTGAGAATGTCCCCGACTTGATTTCCAAATGACCCGCAAGCTGCTTCTTATAATCTTCTCGCTGATGAATCAACGGCCAAGGTTATATCTTTAATCAATGGCTCAGATTAAAAGATGACTTGATCTTCGTTTTCTAGAAGATTCACACTCTGTTTTATTAATAACCTTCAATTATTTAATTTCTCAAAGTTTAGACTTAGGGTCTGCATTAAAATAATTAGTTATTTTAATAAAGCCAGATCCGAGTGGAATTTCCACAAACAATGTATGGGTTCTCTGGATAACTGTTGTCCAAGCCTCTCCACAAATTTTGAGACTTGGAACACTTCCTGATGTTATAAAATCAACACAATCAAGTGAACGTGATGAGGATCAACCATATGTTGACTCAAAGTGTTCACGGCAAAACATATGTCCAGACACGTGTTCACTAGGAACATCAGGGCCCCCACAAGTTGTTGATACTTGGTAGGATTTGCCAGCACAAGCCCAACAGCGTTTCCACACAACTTCTTAAAGTTGAGTTCCATCGGTGTCGACACAGACTTACATTCCACCATACCAAATCTCTTCAGCAGCATCAAGACATATTTTACTTGAGAAAGGAAAATCTCGCCTGGCCTCTGTCAGACCTCCAAGCCTAGGAAATAGTGTATCAGTCCTAGGTTTTTCATCTCAAATTCGGAAGCTAGGTCCCTCTTACACTGATGAATGAGAGGGTCAACACCTGTCAGGATGAGATCGTCCACATAGAGAACCAGAATGAGAGGCCTTTCTCTGTCAACCTTAAAGTAAAAGTTTGGATCAGCATTACCTCGAGTGAAGCCCAACTTCATCAAGTAGCTACCTATCCTCTCATACCAAGCCCTAGTGGCTTGCTTCAACCCATAGAGGGATTTCTTCAACTTGCATACATAGGTGTCTCTATCTCAGACTTCGAACCCCAGAGGTTGCTCCACATACACTTCTTCCTTTATAGAACCATGCAGAAAAGCGGTCTTCACATCCATCTGATGGAGATTCCATCCTTGCATTGCAGCAAGGGCAATGGTAGATCGGATGGTGGTATAGCAGGCCATAGGTGCAAATATATCATCATAACCTATGCCTTCTTTTTGAGAGAAGCCTAGGGCAACAAATCTTGCCTTGTACTTGTGAAAATTCCTAGATCCGGATTCCTACTGCAACAAATCTGAATTACTTCTTCTATTATGTTTCATAATTATTTCATTACTGTGAAATATCAAAGTAATTTATGAAGCAATCTACACAAATAATGTTGTGGAATAAATCTAAGTGCTGAAACAACCTGAACAAAATACAATGAAAAACATCCACATGTGACCGTTATTTTTGGACTAAGTCCCCGGAAAAACCTAACTTGGGAAAACCGGTGTTGCAGCTCTGAGGGTTTGTACTATTAAGCAACAGAATCTTGAATACAACTAGGGTGCCAACATCCGGCAAACCCTTCAAAGAAATCTAGACAATCTGGTGAAAAATGTGACATATACCTCACTCTGCAAGTCTCCAGTTGATCTGACAGCGTTAGTGAAGCCCTCACTGCCTCTGTGTGATTGCCTACGCTGGAACTACGTAAGCCTGCATGGACAAGCTTGAGGAACTGCATCACCTTCCTCTGCAACTGATCTGAGATTGTATTTTGGCCCTCCTGGCTCAGAAACCCCAACCTCTAGCTATCTTTGGACTGACTCCAAGAGACACTGCACTGTTTCTGCGTGATTTCCTGCAGGGTCAGCGTCACCTCTTCAAAAAATTGCGATGTCTCTTTCTGCGTCACCTCTGCCTCTCTCTGAAATGCACTCCTGGTCCCCCTGACCAGTCTCTGCTTCTGCCCCTCTCTGAATCTAATCACTGAATCAACACCACTTAGCAAACCCTGCCCTAGTGATTTGATCCTTGATCAAAAGCTGTGTCTCCTCACACAAATTCGAAAATTCTCAATGGCTCAGTGTCTCAATTGTATTTTCCATAGGCCCCTCACCCTCCTTATATTCTTTTGTTGAACCTTCAACGGCCAAGATTAAAACATAATCAAGGGTTAAGATTAACTTGGAGGATATCCATGACTTTATCTAGAACATTCACAATTAGTTTAATTAATACCTTTTAATTAGTCACTTTCCCTAAGTTTAGACTTAGGAAAACATTAAAAAACGATTAATTAATTTAATTAAACCATCTCTAAGTGGAATTTTCCAAAACCATTTCTGGGTTTTATGGAATACATGTGTCTTAGCCTATATACAAAGTTACAAGGCTAGAGCACATCCGATGCTACCATAAATCAACACTCCCTCTTAGCGAGGAAAGTGCCCTAGCAATACAACTCTATGTGCTACTCTAACTTCTAGAACATCTGCTGCTGTGCTATTGATGTTGCTCACCAACATCGCACAAGAAAAACGCTGCAACTGTACTGTTGTTGACTCTGCATACTGCTACCAACTGCCACTGTACTGCAACTCCCTCTGAATTCTGCAACCATGATACTGCATTGCGTGGGCACTGCTCTACACTGCGCTGCACCACCTGTGCACTGCGTTGCTGGTTCTCATCTACTGTTGCTGCTCAACTACTGCTGCTGCTGCACTACTTATTGCTACTTGCAACAGAAAAACATCCGAAATTGGACAAGTAAATCTACAACTGAAAAATAAGACTAATTGTTGCTAGCTTCTGCACTACCTCTCTGAAAAATACAGTGTTGTCGCTGCTCTACACTGCATGAGCACTGCACTGCACTGCGCTCCACTAGTGTGCACTGCGTTGCTGCTGCTCAACTGCTGATGTTGTTGGTCCCTCTCTGCGTTGATCAAGCTCTAGTATTGCTAGCCACTGCACTATCTTCACATCTTCCGCTGCAACTGTCCATCCTGCTACTGTCTTTACGCTGTCGTAGCTCACATGTGATCCAAGAGTTCGGAAATACTCAAGGATCCCTCCTTGTAGATTTTGGATCTACAACTCCAAGTCAGCCCACTTTTCTCCTTTCGAAATGTGAGCTAATATAGCACAATCTTTTTCTGACTAAATCTTGGCAGCTCCTGCTTGTGGATCTTCCTTTTCCTCTTTATCTTTTTTCTCAAGAGGACACTGTGTGGCATAATTTGCCATTTCCCCACACCGGAAGCACTTGATCTTGGACAGATCTTTCTTCCTCTGTTTCTGTTGCCCCTTTGTTGCAAGGGCAGTGTTATCTTCGTACTCCTTGACTTTCGACCCACTACTGCCATCCTCCAAATGGATTTTGAGGAGATCTCTCCTCAGCTCTTCTTACTGTAAGGCTGCCCACATTGCTTCCCATCCTGGAAGCCTTTCTATGCCAATAATGCTCTGGACAAAGACCTGATAGTCTTCTGAAACCGAGTTCAGAGTGAGCCTTACCAGCTCTGAGTCTCTAGGAGCAGCTCCTACTACTGACAGCTGATCATGGGTATCCTGAATACGATACAAGAAGGAGTCAAAACACTCTCCCTTCTTCATCCTAGTATTACGCATCTTCTCGTCAAGGTACATCTTAGGCTGCTCGGAAGATCCTTGGTATAGCTTTTCCAACCCTACCCACATCTCTCTAGCAGTGGTCTTTGCTGCTATGTGGGGTACGTATGATCCTTCACACCATCTAGGATCAATCGTTTGGCTCTTGCCATATTCTTCTTAAATTGTCTCAAATGTGCTGCATCCAAGAGTTCTGCACATGCACTCTCTATGAGGGCCTTCAGATCATGCTCATCAAGGAGAAACTCTATCCTTGATTTCCAAATAACATAGTTGGAGGCACCCTCCAATCTATCTTGGTCATGCAGTCCATTGCTGGCCATCTCCTCAACTTGTCGAAATCTTCCTCTAACCCTCTACTCAGCTAGAATTACACACTCCTTGAGGAGTAAGTCACCGCTTCTGCTGCTGCACAAGAAAAAGTTGTGTTTCTTTGAGTAAGAAACCCTCTAAGGTCAAGAAATCCCCAACTGTGTTTTTCAAAAAATTTCTGACGCTTATGCACCAGCTCTTACTGTTGTGTAGTAACTGCGTCCTTCAACTACGCTGATCTACTACGCTGCCTCTTCTGCAACTGAAAAAGCTTACCCCTCTGTCAACTCTCTCAGAGGGAGCTTTTTCTGCGCTGGAATGCCCTCTTGGCTTGGACAACGTGATTTCTGGGTGGGTCCGCTACTACTTACACATATCCCAAATTCTTCAGTGTTGATCTACTGGTTCACTTGTGTTTCACCTGCACTTCAACTTGAATAAGCTCTGATACCATGTGAAAAATTCTAGATACGAATTCCTACTGCAACAAATCTAAATTACTTATTCTATTATGTTTCATAATTATTTCATTACTGTGAAATATCAAAGTAATTTCTGTACACAAATAATGTTGCAGAATAAATCTAAGTGCTGAAACAACCTGAACAAAATACAATGAAAAACATCCACACGTGACACAGTTATTTTTAGACTAAGTCCCCGACAAAACTCAACTTGGGAAAACTGGTGTTGCGGCTCTGAGGGTTTGTATTATTAAGCAGCAAAATCTTGAATACAACTAGGGTGCCAACATCCGGCAAACCCTTCAGAGAAATCTAGACAATCTGGTGAAAAATGTGACATATACCTCACTCTGCAAGTCTCCGGCTGATCTGACAGCGTTAGTGAAGTCCTCATTGCCTCTGTGTGATTGCCTATGCTGGCACTGTGTAAGCCTGCGTGGACAAGCTTGAGGAACTGCATCACCTTCCTCTGCCACTGATCTGAGATTGTATTTTGGCCCTCCTGGCTCAGAAACACCGACCTCTAGATATCCTTAGACTGACTCCAAGAGACACTTTGTTGTTTCTGCATGATTTCCTGTAGGTTCAGCATCACCTCTTCAAAAAACTACGCTGTCTCTTTTTGCGTCACCTCTGCCTCTCTCTGAAATGCACTCCTGGTCCTCCTAACTAGTCTCTGCTTCTGCCCTCTCTGAATTTGATCACTGAATCAACATCACTTAGCAAACCCTACCCTACTGATTTGATCCTTGATCAAAAGCTGTGTCTCCTCACACAAATTCGAAAATTCTCAATGGCTCAGTGTCTCAATTGTATTTTCCGTAGGCCCCTCACCCTCCTTATATTCTTCTGTTGAACCTTCAACGGCCAAGATTAAAACATAATCAAGGGTTAAGATTAACTTGGAGGTGATCCATGACCTTATCTAGAACATTCACAATTAGTTTAATTAATACCTTTTAATTAATCACTTTCCCTAAGTTTAGACTTAGGAAAACATTAAAAAACGATTAATTAATTTAATTAAACCATCTCTAAGTGGAATTTTCCAAAACCATTTCTGGGTTTTACAAAATACATGTGTCTTAGCCTATATAGAAAGTTACAAGGCTAGAGCACATCCGATGCTACCATAAATCAACAGTAATTTTCAGCACTACCATCAGATGCATGCTTGATCTTATAGAGCCATTTCGAGGTGACAACACATTTGTCCTCCAGTCTCGGGAACACTTCCCAGACATCATTTTTCATAATGGACTCATATTCTTCATGCATAACATCCTTCCAAACTTAATTCTTTACAGCTTCTTCAAATGATTCAAACTCAGATTGTACTATTGTACTCATGGCTACTTGATACCCTTGGTATCTATTCGGCTTCATGCTTTCACGGAATGTCCCCCTTGGGGCAACATGTCTCTCGGTATATGCGAGAGTATCCCTGAGCCATGAGGGTCTTCTCTTATTTGAAGGAGGTGGATCAATAGGATCCATAGGTCCTTCAACATCGGGCATCAATTCACCCTTCGACTCTTCCTACTTCTCTGCTTCTTCATCTTTTTTGTCTTCCTTGGAGCTAGGAAGATTTCTCACTTTATTGAGGGCATCATCTTCATCGAAGGTGACATCGTGGCATATCTCCACTTCTCTTTGACCAGGCACATAGATTCTATATGCCTTCGAAGTTTCACTGTAGCCCACAAACATTCCCTTCTTTCCAGAAGCATCCTGCTTGCTTCTCTTTTATTTTGGCACAAGAAAGTAAACAAGACAACCAAAAACTCCAAAATGAGAAACATCAGGTTTCTTACTAGAGAAGACTTCTTCGAGAGTTTTGGAGTCCAGAGCGGAATGTGGGCATCTATTTTGAAAGTACACATCAGTGTTCGCAGCTTCTCCCCATAGAAACTTCGAAGTTCGAACGACCTTCGTCACATAGCATGGTGCGGGCAGCTTCCACAATGGTCCTGTTCTTTCTTTCAACAACACCATTTTCCTCAGGAGTATACGCAGTTGTGGTCTCCCTCTTAATACCAGCTTCTCTGTAAAAGTCATTGAATTCATTTGACTCATACTCAGTGCCATTGTCAGTCCTCAAAACTTTGATTCTCTTCTCAGTTTAATTTTCCACCAAGGCCTTGAAGGTACGAAACCATTTGAATGCTTCGTCCTTTTTCTTCAAGAAATATATCCAGGTCTTGCGGGAGAAGTCATGTAATAGGAACATCCTCCCAAGGATGTCACTGGCATCATACCAGATAAATCAGAATGTATCAACTGCAAGATATCAGTTATCTTTGTGACACTTGAGGGGAATGGTCCCCTTGTATGCTCCCCTTCGGCACAACCTTGACATATACCTTCATGATCATCTTTAAATTCGGGCATCCCAGTCACCACCTTCCTTGCTTCGAGAAGGGCTTTGTAATGAAGGTGTGCAAACCTCCGATGCCATAACTCTGTTTGAAGAGTTGTATCACATGACATAGCCCCCAATGGACTTCCTCCAACCTAGTAGAGTGTATCAACTCTAAAATCAATAGTAAGAGCTTCCTTGAAGTTCTTCTTCCAAATACGTACCTTTCCATCAGCGAATGCCACCTTGAATCCTTTGTCTTCCATTGTCAAAATAGACACAAGGTTCTTCTTCAAATCAAGTGCGTACAACACATCTTGTAAACGAAGGACTTTACCTTGAGATAGATGGAGGGTCACAGTCCCTGTCCCTTTCACAGGATAGGTGCCATTATCTCCAAGGATAATTTCTAGATAAGTATCCTTCTCAATCAAGTCAGAGAGGGCCTCTTTATAACCAGTGAGGTGCCTTGAAGCACCACTATCAATCTGCCAGACATCCAGGGTGTTGGGAGGAGATGCAGCAAAAAGGGCAGATACAAGAATAAATTCATTTCTCTTATTATCAACAACATTAGATTCATCGTACCTGGAATTTCTTGACCTCTTGAAAGGTTGCCCATTTCCACTACAATCAGAGGGAGCCTTCCTCTTTCCTTTGAACCTGTTGTTCCTTTGATTGCCATTCCCCCTAGAATTGTTGTTGTCATCATCCCTTGGAGAGTCCCTTCTATTAGGGCACTCTCTTGCATAGTGACCAAACTTGTTACAGGCGTGACATCTTCCCTTCCTTCTTTTGGGCCACGCTCTTCCATGGTTTTGATTTCTCGGACCTCCATTATTCCTCTTCTTTGCATGAGCGGTGAAGGCAGTAGGGTCACCTTCATTTCCATTAGAGGGATGATCTCTCTCCATCATTCTTGTCTCCCCTTGACTGCATCTCGTCAAAATTTCATCAAAATCAGGAATCACAATATTATTAAGAATAGTGGTATTGAATACATACCAATCACGAGGGAGACCTCCAAGTGCAATGAGAACCATCTCTCGATCAGCTATTTCTTCTCCAATAGCTAGAAGATTGTTCCTGATTTCAGTGAGCCTCATAAAATAGAATTGAATAGATTCATCCTTGCCCTTCTTGATATTCTTCAATTGATTCTTGAAGAAAAGAACTTGATTAGCATTGCTAGCCCTGAACATGCTAACCAACTTATCATACATCTCTTTAGATGTGCTCAGCTCAAAAATGTAAGCAACCAAGTGCTTATGAATAGAATCTCGGATAATCATCTTTTCTTTGATTTCCACTTTTCTATACTTCGTCTTTGTGGAAGCAGCGGCATTTGATGGAGACTCTTGAATCTTCCCCTGCACATAGTTCATGACATCTTGATCTTCTAATGCAAAATCCAAGGACATCTTCCATGCATGATAATCAGACTTATCAGTCAATTTATCATCAGCCTTGAAACCCTTGTAGGTTGAGGAGGCCATTTGTCCTTGATAGGATTCCTTCCTCGGTTATTGCTTCTAACACTAGCTTGGACTTTATCTTCACCTCAGCTCCAATGCCATGTTAAATTTAGATAACCATGCTGTTTTCTATGCTTAATGCAAATTTACTTCAATCTTTCTTAGGCTCGATTCAATTTAGCAATCACACAAACATGAAAGTAAAATGCTGATAGAACACAATAATAGATCAACAGAAGACAAACCAATAATATAGATCAGATTTACAATTCTTCTTGTCCAACAAAGATATAGGATATTGTGCATTACGACAGTCAACAGGATGCTTCAGCCAGCAAAGCCTTTCTTAGATCAGCCAACCCTCCAAGTGTAACATACACAGCCCTCAAAGACAACTCATCACAAGTCAATGTTGGTCAACCAAGAGTCAACGCAGAAAAGTCAACACTGCAGATTAGGGTTTCGGTCAAACTGCTCCTTTTTCCTCGATTTTTGTGCCCAGCTGTACGACCTTCAGAAATCGAAATTTCAGCAAAAGTTTGAGGTCAAACGGTCAAGGGTTGACCATGGTCAATGCTGGTCAACGCTCAGCAAAACAACCCTAAAGAGATCCGTCGAAAATCAACAGCTTCAACTCCACATGTGTGAGGGAAAGAGGCCTCCAAAGGCTATCGAACCAATCAGATCACAATGAGAGAATGCGTGATGAGTTGATGAGAAAATGACCTCCAAGACTCTCCAATTTATATCCATCAGTGAGGGTGTGTGACACATCTATTAGGCTAATCTAGTCGACGTTGCACGTGTGGAAAATAAATTCAAAATATATGTTCTACTCATCTAAACAAGATGATCTTTAGATCAATCTTGCACCTCTTCGAAAGAGGAATCCAACAAAAGTATGACTATCATCATATGAGCAGTGCAACATGGAGTTTGGACCTAGTTCCCCAAATACACTCAAGAAAACAAAGATCAAAGTTTGGGTTAAAAGGTCAGATCAGTTTGCAATGAAGATTCTTCAAAGGATCTACTAATCAAGCAGATAATCTTTGCCACCAAATATTTATGACATTGAAGAAATTGTTAAAAGGATCCATCATCAAGTTCCATTTTTCTCAATATCCAACTCCTTTGAAGACATCATCATTCTAAGACATCGTCTATCATTAAGATTCCATCATCTACATTGGTGAACTCGATCTAAGGAGTTCATATTTTCATCATCATCAAAGAAGCTGCTAGAAGGAGGAAGTCATCCTACTCAAGTAAGTTTTTACGATCTTATATAAATCTGTCAAAATGACTTATTACAAAGAAAGCAACAAATTGGTTGGGTCATCAAACTTTAGTGCACGGAAGAAGAGGACAGATTTGAATCTAATTGAAGAGGAAGTTATGGGCTACATCGAAGGATCTACAATTCAATCTTCAAAAAAAGATGCTCCAGCTCATGCCAAGTACAAGAAAGGAGAAATCAGAGCACATAGGATTCTCATAGTATCCATTAAGGACCCACTTATACCTTATGTATCAAAACTAAAACCTACAAAAGAAATATATGAGAAACTAGTGGAGCTATTCTCTGTGAGTACTGCAGGGGAAGTAATCTCTCTGAGACAAGAACTATACAAGGTGAAATTGTCAAGAGAGGAAGGAATCACTTCAAATTTTCTGACGATTTCTGAAATAAGAGACCAATAGTAGGAATTGGGAGAAGTAATGTCTGATAATGAAATGATTATATGTAGGAATTTATAGGGTAAGTTCCGTAGATCAAGAACCAAAGGTCACTGCTCACAAACAGATCACAAATCAGTACACCAGTGTTATCACGTGGTTAAAACCCTCAAAGAGGGAAATAGTGCACGGCCTGAGCCAACGCGGCCACTTCAGGCAATTTATTAATATAAAAAGAAAAGTTACATATGTTTCTCTCATAAACGGTTACCGGACAAATGACCCTCCATGCTCTTTAAATAGAGATCATGGACCAATTGGGTGTTAAGCCATGGATCAAGTGTCGTTAATACCGAGGAGAGAGTGAACCGTTGGATCACTACAAATCGTGACCGTCAGATTATAAGTTACAAATGTACATAGTAAAGAAACACACTTTAGCTAACTCTACACTAGACTAAGTTATTCTTAACTATTTCCTATGTGTTGGAATATCCTAACATAAAGTAGTTGTTTTGCAGTTATATTTGTTAATAGTTTTGCTTATTTCGGTTGCCTCTGTTTATTACGGTTTTAGGTTTTATTTATTTTTCGGATCTATACCCTCTTCTCTGTGTATTCTCTTTGCTCTGCACTGTGTGCGATCTCGGCAAATCAGAAACAGGAGGAAGGGATTTTTTTTCTATGTATGCTCTTTCCCTGCGTCTTTGTGCGATCTCGGGAAAGGGTAAGGGTAACCGAAAATCTAACATTCTGCCGTAAGGCTTGCTTTTCATTTTTTTTTGCTTAGATTTTTGTGTTTTTTATGCAGGAAAAGGCATGCACACCGAAGAGTTAAAATAAAAAAAAATAAAAAAAAATAAAAAAAATAACCCTTCCTCCT
Organism: Pinus albicaulis; assembly: GCA_034641835.2. NCBI lineage: Eukaryota > Viridiplantae > Streptophyta > Pinopsida > Pinales > Pinaceae > Pinus > Pinus albicaulis. Next base: position 308,229,128 of record CM076569.1, read on the forward strand.
TTCAAACAATTACAGAATCCTTTTACTATCTCACTTGGTGAGAAGTTAGTTTATGAGAATAGAGGTCTTGGGTTCAAGTCTCTTTCTCAAGCTTCTTTTGTAAAAAGTGTTTTGTTAAAGGGGCATGATTTTTTTTAAAAGTCGAACTTCATCATCAAATTTCAAACCGTTCCCGTAACTATTCGGCATTTAAAACTCATTTTTTCAAAAAGGCATAACTTCTTCATTCAGAAGCCCTTTTTTGAGCCCTTTTTTTTAATCAACCTAATTTTTCGAGATCTTTCCATTGTAGCAGTTAGTTTCAACCTTTTTCAGCTTCAGTTTTTAAAAAATGGAAAGTGCATGCCTGATTACTCTTAACAGCGCCAATTATTTTCAATGGCTACCTCACATGATAGATATACTTAGAAGTAAAGGGCTTTATAGAATAGCCACAGGACAAGAAACTAAACCTTTCGATGATGATAAAATCGCTAAATGGGAAAATAAACAAGATCAAGCACGAGGGTTGATAGGAACGTCCATTGCTCAAGATCTTTGATTTCATATCCTTGACATTGACACCCCTCATGAAGCCCTGGAAAAGCTAAACACTGTCTTTGGCATTCAAAATCAAATCAGGGCCCACCAATTGAAAATGAGTTGCTTACTTTGGACCCCAATAATTTCTCTTTTATTGAAGATTTTTTGTCCAAATTCAAGACCCTTAGACTTCTTTTAGAAGGTTGTAAGGTAAAAAAGGAAGATGGTAGCCTCATCTATTGCATTCTTGGTAATCTTGGCCCTGCATACTCTGTATTTTTTTCCACCGTCCATTCCACTAGAGAAGCCATCATTTCTTCAGGAACCACCTACAAGAACCCCTCTTTTGATGCCTTTTGCGACTCTTTGATAAGAGAACAAGAAAAACTCTTACACCTTGGTCTTATCACTTCTGGAAACGCTTCTAAGAAAGTCTTAGCAGCCCAACAGCAATCGTATCAAAAGAATCCCAAGAAGCAATATCCTAAAAAGTATGGTCCAAAACCAAACAAGGGTCCTAAGCAATTTCAGTCGCAAACTGAAAAAGCAACTCACCAAAATGATAAGGCAAATAAAAACAAATGGAAGAAGACAGATAGACATTGCAACTTTTGTAATTGTGATGAACATATAGAGTCCAAATGTTTTAAGAAGATGGAAGTCTTAGAAGCAGCAATGAAGAAGCACAACATCAATTTGGAGCACTCTTCCCCTTCATCTTCAGGAATGGCACTTTTTGCTTGCGGTTGTTAAGCTTCAAGATCTGGTTATGCATTTAATGTATCATCTTCTTCTCATTCTCATGAGTGGTTCATTGATTCTGGAGCTTCTTACCACATGGCCAAAAATACAGCCATGTTTTCTTCTTTAGATGATTGTAACACCAAACATATTTATGTTGGTGATGATAGAGCTCTTAGTGTCGTAGGATCTGGAACCATTCATCTACATAATGGTCAGTTTAATGATGTAATATGTGTTCCTACCTTGTCATGCAACCTTCTCTCTATTTATCAAATAACTCATTCAGGTGAAGTTTAAATAGTAGAATTCTCACCTCATGATGTTGTAATCAAGGACCTCAAAGATCCTAGACATATTTTAGCTACTGGGATTGTTGATGATTCCACAAGGATGTATAAGTTTGACAACTTAGGGTCATCATGTCTTCCCTCCGTTTTTGTTGCTCATAATGATGAAGTGAGCAAACTTTGGCATGAGCGATTTGGTCACTTAAACTATCGCTCTCTTCAAACTCTATGTAAAGAAAATATGCTGACAGGTCTTCCTATGGTATCTTGTCGAGATGGTGTTTTCTCCGCATGTGTACTCGAAAAACATCATTGGGATAGTTTTGACAAACATGCCTCTTGGCACGCTTCAGCCCCTTTGCAGCTTCTGCATGTTGATTTATGTGGTCCACTTCCTGTTGTTTCTTTATCTGGTTGCAAGTACTTCTTAACTTTCATTGATGATTTTTCCAAATGCACTTGGGTATACTTCTTAAAACTCAAGAGTGAAGTTTTTAACATGTTCTTGGCCTTTAAGGCCTTTGTTGAGAAACAATCTGGACATCCAATTCTTAAGTTAAGATCAGACAATGGAGGAGAATATGTTAACCACAAATTTATCAACTTCTGCACTGAGCATGGCATTCAATTGCAACATACTGTTCCATATACTCCACAACAAAATGATGTAGTTGAAAGGAAGAATCGCACCTTAAAAGAAATGGCTAATTGTATGCTTCAATCTAAAGGACTTAGTCTCAATTTTTGGGCAGAAGCAATTAACTGTGCAAATTACATAGTAAATCGCACTCCTACTAAGGTTTTAAAGAATATAACTCTAGAAAAAGCTTGGAGCTCAATCAAACCGGATGTAAGTCACTTTCGTGTTTTTGGAAGTGATGCTTGGGCCCATATTCTAGATGCAACACATAAAGCCTTATAACCTAAGAGCGAAAAATGCATTTTTGTTGGATATTCTGAAGATGTCAAAGGATATAGACTCCTTCAAACAAAATCCAAAATATAATCATTAGAAGAGATGTAAAATTTGATGAAAATATATCGGCCTGCGAGCCTAGTTCAGCGGGTGTGCCACCTTTGGCTTGCGAGCCTGATTCGGCATATGTGCCACCTCTCTCCCTCTCTCTTCTATTTTTAATAGCATTCCTTCTAGTTCAGATGATGACAACGAGGATGACAATCCTCCTCCACCTCTTGAAGTTATTCTTTTTACTCCACAGCTTCCAAGATGGGTCTGCTCTACTCGGGATGCAACAGGCTCTCTCGCAGGTGATCCTACAGATCAACAACGTACACGTTCTCAGTTCGAAAGAGCCTCTTCCTTATTGGCTCAAGTTCCAGAAAATCGTGATCCAGAAACCTTTGTAGAAGCCTCCGGTCATCCAGATTGGGATGAAGCTATGAATGAAGAGTATCGTTCCTTATTGGCAAATGATGCTTGGGATCTTCTTCCTCTTCCAAAAGGAAGAGAACTTGTCAGATGTAGTTGGGTTTACAAAACCAAGTTTGGTTCAGATGGAAAAGTGGATAGACATAAAGCTCATCTTGTCTCTAAAGGATTTTCACAAGTTGAAGGCATTGACTATACTAAAACCTTTTCCCCTGTTGCCAAAATGAATTCTATCCGCCTTGTTCTTTCCCTTGCTGCCTCCTTTAAATGGAAAGTCCATTAGATGGATATTAAATCTGCCTTCTTACATGGAGATTTGCATAAAGAAATCTACATGGAACAACCCCCTGGCTTTATCCAAAACAACTCCAGCCGTGTTTGCCTCCTTAGGAAATCTCTCTATGGTCTCAAACAAGCTCCTCGGGCTTCGTATGCCAAAACGGATAGATTTCTATTAGATAATGGCTTTTCTAGGTGTCATTCTGACAACACTGTCTACACCAAGAAAGTGGGTAAGTCCTTCACCATCCTTGTTCTTTATGTTGATGATCTTATCCTTACTGGTAGTGATCCCAACCATATAAACCATGTGAATTCTATCCTCAAAAAGAAGTTTGAAATGACAGACTTATGACACTTACATTATTTCCTTGGTCTTTAGGTCTTGCAATCCAAAGAAGGTATTACCCTCTCTCAATCCAAGTATGTCTGTGATCTTCTACACCACTTTCACATGGAAGACTGTAAGCCATCCTCTTCTCCTTTTCAGTCTGGAGTCAAGCTTTCAGTCACTTGTACTACCCCTGAAGTTGATGCTACCTTATACCGTCAACTTGTTGGTAAACTTCTGTCCCTGACCCATACTCGTCCTGACCTTTCCTTTGCCGTTGGTCTTGTCGCTCGATTTATGCACCAACCATTTCGCATGAAACGAAAGGCATTCCTCACTATAACAGACGCTCTAGACACAACAGAGCAGTTCTCCAAACCCGAAAATGTTCAGAAATAGTAGATCTAGAAAATGGTAGTCACATGCAGTCAAACCAGCTTCGAATCTTGATCAACAACGGATGCGGCCCTCAAAATAGCTTTGATACCATGTAGGAATTTACAGGGTAAGTTCCGTAGATCAAGAACCAAAGGTTACCGCTCACAAACAGATCACAAATTAGTACACTAGTATTATCACGTGGTTAAAACCCTCTAAGAGGAAAACAGTCCACGGCCTGAGCCAACACGGCCACTTCAGGCAATTTATTACTATAAAAAAAAAGGTTACATATGTTTCTCTCATAAACGGTTACCGGACAAATGACCCTCCATGATCTTTAAATAGATATCATGGACCAATCGGGTGTTAAGCCACGGATCAAGTGTCGTTAATACTGAGGAGAGAGTGAACCGTCAGATCACTACAAATCGTGACCATCGGATTATAAGCTACAAATGTACATAGTAAAGAAACACACTTTACCTAACTCTACACTAGACTAAGTTATTCTTAACTATTTCCTATGTGTCGGAATATCCTAACATCCCCCCTTAAGAACAACATGGGATAGGATTGAAGGATTTACAAAGGTGACACAAAAGGAGCCTATTTCCTATGTGTCGAAATATCCTAACATCCCCCCTTAAGAACAAATTGGGATAGGATTGAAGGATTTACAAAGGTGACACAAAAGGAGAAGGAAGGAGACATTAGAGCCCATACTATAGTGGTGCTAAATGCTCTACCGGAAGAATGGTGAAACTTCACTTCAAGATTATACGGAAAGAAAAAAGCAACACCATTCCACAATCTATGGTCTCTATGTAAAATAGAGGAAACAAGATGGAAAGCCAAAGTTGATACAGGATCAAGTGAAGGGAATCAAGCCTTTGCAACCATGTCCAGGGAGAAAGGAAGATTTGGAAATTTTGGTCCTCAGAATAAGAGAATAAATATGGACAAAGTACGATGTTTTGGATGTAATGAACTTGGGCATTATAAAAGGGATTGTCCTAAATCTGGGAAGAACAAGAGGAAAAAGGAAGAAGCCCATGTCACAGATGTAAGGGAAGAACATGATACAAAGAAATCTAAGAAAGAAGATGGAAGGAAGTCATCAAGATAAAAGGTCATCATTCAATAATCAATATGGAAACAGTTGCTGACATTTTCTAATGGAGTTCTCTATGGATTCACTGGTTAGAAAGAAAGAAAAAGGTTTCATCAAGAATTCCATGTTACGGAATTCTGGGATTAGGATATGATGACATATTGATGAAGCAGGTCAAGGGAATGAAGTTCTTCATTCAAGTAAAATTTCTACAGGATGACTCAAAGGGAAATGTATGAGGTACATATATTTATATGCTGACTCTGGATGCTGTGAAGTCATGTCATGTGGTTGCAGGTGATATGATCTATGGAAGGAAGATCTCTTTTGGTGCACAGGTTGCCACTAACAAATAAAATATGTCCTCATATGGAATATGAGGTAGTTGTATACAAACAAGGATCTAGATACTGGAAGTTCCTGGGGATGAAGTTGTGCATAGAAAGAATGGAAGAGATCATGAAGTGCAACCATGTAAAGAGGTGATTATCATCTAGAAGCCAAGAAGATGTGACTAGGAGATCTCCTGGGAAGATATGTGGACTCTGATAGAAGTATAGTAAACAAGAAGACCCTTGACAAAACATAGCTTTAGGAGATGTGTCAATCTGAATAGAGGATGTCAATGCCTATAGAAAGATGTCATGGTGAAAGATATCACTGAGGTAACTTTTTTTTTAAATTTCATATGTATATGTTAATCTGGATGAGTTTATGCAGGGGTTCTATTCATGTGGAAGGATGAAAGATCCTTGAGAGATGGTTTGAAGGTAAGCAGCATGGCATAAAGCTGGACCAGCTGAGGAAGAAATGATCCATCACTTTCTGATAGTTGACATGACTCGTGGATGAAAGTGATGGATGATTTGTGCCCTATTAAGATAAAACTTGAAGATTCCTCAATATCGAAATCCATGACATCGAGAGGAGGAATTCTTCATGAGCAGCTAGGTGTCTCAGCATTGTTGTTGCAGGTTCTTGGTTGAGAGTGAGCCTAGTGGTAAGTTTCTTGCTTACAAGAAACTTGAAGTATGTCCTTCCCGAGTTAAGAGGGAGTGACATATATGATTCTATAATACATGTGTTATGCACTCGACCAGGACTAACAACCGTAAGTCTCAGTGAAGGCCATGTGGAGAGAATGGATAGACACATCATTTTAGTCTTCACCTGGAAGACAAAATGGAGGATTGGATAATCATCTGGCATTCGATACTCTTTGAGAATGTTATAGGGAAGTCAAGATAAGAGTAGTCGGGGACCGATATTCTTTGAGGGTTGGCTACCCAAGAGAAGAACAGTCCAAGAAGGTCATACTCTGGGAACACCTGGGTAGAATATTTACCTTGGAGAGACAATGACTAATGGTGTTTATAAGTCATGTGTCTCGCCAACATTGTAGCCCATTGTCTCGTTGAAAGATGAGGTTGTTAGTCAAGGCCTTGCACAAGAACAATGTTGGTTGATATGATGCTATTCATATGTGATTACCAATCCGATTCTTCTTATGAGATTCTTCAGTTTGAAAGTGACCATGTACCTGTATGAATACCTCCCTAGTTAAGAGGAAGTGTTGAAATGTGTAACTAGGTTCGGTCTTCATATTGACTATGTAATTATGGATATATGTAATGAAGAAGACAAAGATAATGAAATGTATTTCTGTTATGCTTGCTTCATGGATTTCATGAGCAAGTTTTTTATTATAGGTCAAAATACTTCTTCTTGATGTCTTTTAGGGATTTGTTATCTTGTCATAAATGTATTAATTAAGAGTCATGTATATGAAGAGTCTAGTCAAATGAATATGCCTCAAGACTTTGTCATATAACCTTAGAGAAATGGCTCAAGTATGATGCTGGCACCTCTGCTCAAAACAACCTTCAACATGTTAGAAAATAAGCTCTTCATGTCGGCCTACAATCAGATTGAAGGGTCGGCCTAAAATAGGAAAGAATGCCACTATATATAAGTAACTCTGCGGTTCATTTGCTAGAAGAGAATTTGGACAAGTTCTGTGATATAAATGTGAGCCAAGGATTTGTCTTGGTACGAAAGGAATAAGGGCTAATCTACGGAGAAGGATGAAGGATAATTACCTCTAAACATAAGCAAATTGTACCTCACATAATCTAGGAAACTGAGACCTATTATAGCAAGGGAGAATTCTGACCTCAGTGCGTGCTAAAGGACTAGAGTTTGGTGCGAAGACAAGGGTTAAGTCAACAATGAAGCATTTCACTACAACGAAGAGAAAGAAGTCTCGTATACCCTATTTTGATGCGAGGAAGGCTTAGAATAATTTTGTAATAAAGTCTATGCAATCACAGAAGTCCGAGGTTGGATTAGGATTAGTGTTGGTCGGTGCTAATCTGTGCTAAGTATTGGAAGGTGCAGAAAGGTCTCTTGGAAAGCGAAATAAGGAGACTATGGGAGGCCAAGATATTTGAAGAGTTACTTAACAGAGACCGAGTTTCTCTGAAGTAACAAGTGCAGAACCATGTATAAGAGAAGGAGGAAGAAGTCAACTAGAGACCGAGCTCTCTAGTCCTGGTGCACAAAGGTTCAGGACAGTGCAGGACGGTGCAAAGAAGAAGAAGCAAATTAAGGAGTCAAGAAAGAAGCCGTGACAAAGTCTTGAAGGCATTCAAGGGTCAAGGGTCTGAGTGATGGTCATGGTACTTGTCATTTGAAAGTCTATAAGAAGAATTTCTCGTGGGTTTTCCTCTCCAAGAGGGAGAGGTTTTGGCCCTGGCTTAAAGAGCCTAAATTTATTTCTCTTTTGTTTTTTATAATTGACTTAATGAAAGACGTAATAAGCTAAGAAGAGAATACATAAGTAAGAAAAGTAAGATCACAAGTCATTATCAAGAAGAGAATTTGAATTAATCATCACCCCTCCAAATTTTCAATAGCAATTACACAGAAGATCTTCAACAATAGAAACTAAATGCCAATAAGATCATAAATAGAGAGCTAAACAAGAACACAAGCATTTACCCTGGGAAAACCCACATGGGGGAAAATCTCAATAGCCTTTTTCTTAGAGAAATCATTGAATTCAACAGATATACATCTAACTCTTCAATTCAAATATGAATTCAAACTGACTAGAAACCTGACCCTAGTCACACCTAGTCAAGTCAAATAGCTTGCCAAGAAGTTCAGCCTGAACTGATATGCTAAGGCCGAAATCTAGCCTTCTTTTGCACCCAAGAATCTCAGTCTTCCTGCCCTTATATGCTCAAAAATTCATCCTTCTCTTCATCAAAAATTCGTCCTTTTCTTCATCAAAATAGTGGCTCAGATAATTTGAATTTTTCCTCATAAGTTATTGGATTGGTTGCCCAAAAGTGCAGGATCAATTGCCTTTATATAAAGACATTTGGCTGGCCGAATGGGTGCCTCTTTGACTGGGGCTAACTTGACTAGGAGGAGGGCCGGCTTGACATGTTTGGAGCCAAAAATTCAAATTTCAAAATTCAAAATTTCTCTTCGAAAGGACATGAAAAACATGACCTAAATGTAATATTCCCAATTAGCGATAGCTAATTGGAAATATTAATTTTGATCAATTTTTCCTTCTATAGTTAAAATATAAATAAAAGTGAGTAAGAGGGGGATATAACTCACTTAGAATAAAGTACACTCCCTAAAGTCACCTAGCGAAATCAACATTGTGACCAAGGTGGGCCAAGGGGGGCCAAGTGACCACGTAAAGAGGGACCCACTAAGACAGCGTGAGCATGGCCAGCGCAGTTGAGTTGGCAACGTGGGCCAAATGGAGGCAACATAGGAGATGGTGGGGCCTAGGGTTGAGAGAGGCCCATCGTTATAAAAAGGAGGAGAGCCTCCTCATTTCCTCATTGGAGTTTATGCATATTGAGTTGGTCACTTCGACTTAGAGCACGCTGGCTGTTTAGCTAGTCTGTGGCACTGTTTAGTGCATCGGGTGTCTCGGTTTGGAGATCCCACCCTCAGCCCCGGGAGACTTCGAGTGCTTGCTCGGGTGAGGTAGTCTCATCAGTATTTTGCAAGAGGATCGGTGTTGGCATTCGTGGGAGGAGCAGAGCCATAGAGACTGCGCAGTCTTGAGAGGGAGGACGCAGTCCATCTTGAGGGAGCTCCGAAGTGGCACTATTTTGGAGGATTTTGGCCGGAGGATTGAGCAAGGGGCCAGCCCTTGCCCATTGGAGGCTTTTGGCGAAGTGGGAGGCCATATTTTGGAGGATTTCATTCAGCATCAGCGTGGCCCTTGAGAGGATAGCGTAGATCCTCAAGGGAGGTATTTTCGAGGGTCATCCATTCCAGAAATGCTTTCTGGGATTTTCTGGGTATTGTGAGTAGAGGCAGATTCCAGAGTTTCAGCTCTTTCTGAGTAAGGGAGCAGCCCCAAATACTCATCTTGTTCCAGCAGTAGCAGCAACACAGCAGTTTTCCAACAGCTTGGACGCAGAGCAGAGAGCAGCCATTTCATCGATATTCTGAGAGTATTCCTACACTTGCCTAGTGCAAGTCGAGGTGCCATCACTCTGATCACCTCTTGTACTCATTTTTATTTCTCAATATAATAAAATGGCTCAATATTCTCTCTATTTCATATGTATCTGCTTCATGTTCAGTTTATAGAATTTTGTATCTTGTTGTATGCTTTGTATTATTAGTTATTTCCCTTTTGGGATATTACAGTGGTATCAGAGCTCATAGACTTGGCTCATCCTATGGAGCAAGTTGTCTATGACACCAGGAGAGAAGTCATACATTTGCTACAGGGGTAGGAAGTATCGTGACAGAGAACGGAGGTTGCAAATCACCTACGGAGAGGGTGACTGCGTTCCAGTAGTGGACGTAGAACGGGAGGAGCCAATGGCAGATGATAGTGATGCAAAGAAGTTTGGGGAAATGATCCTCAAGTCAGTACAGGATCTGTCGAGGCAGATTGAGGTGATGGGGCAGAGATTCACTGATGTAGAGGCTAGACAGCATGAAACCCCAAGGGGTTTTCAGATTGGTGAGGGATCAGGCACATCCCACCATTTGCAGGAGCACGATGCCACTTAGCACATGGCATCGCATGCCCCCACACGTTCCACTATGCCCACTTTTCTAGGTGCAGAAACTGGGGCAGGAGCACAGCAGGAGCTAAAGCCTGGCCACATGGGTGATTATTTTGCTGAGTATCAGGCATATGGGCAGGAGTTCAGGGAAGCCCTTCCATTCAGAGATTTTGTTCAGCTCCAGCGGGACAGCAGACCCCATGACCATCACAGAGGGCACCGGCATTATCACGAGGGAGACACTCAGCGTACAGTGAGCAGGTTCCATTTGCCCACGTTTGATGGTTCATCAAACAGTTCGGCAAAGGCTTCGGTGGAGAAGCTGGACATATACTTCCAGCTCAACCAGATGGTAGAGACGGAGGCCATCAAGGTGGCAACACTGCATCTGGATGGCGAGGCTCAAGATTGGTGGTTCCACGGGATGGTTACACTCGGGCATTCGACAATGACTACATATGCCGAGTTCACCCAGAGATTGATAGAGAGGTTTGATCGGAGGGATCCGGAGGAGCACTTTGTTGAGCTGACGAGGCTCAAGCAGACCGGGAGCCCGGATACTTATATCTCTGATTTCCTGAGACTTTCAGTGATGGTGCCAGATCTATCCGCAGCACGGATGATTTATATGTTCATTGAGGGGTTAACAGAGCCGCTTCGGAGATTGGTCAGATCCACTAGACCAACCACACTCCATGACGCAGTTGGCAGGACCCGGGATTTGCAGGAAGCCTTACCCAGGACCAAGACGCCTTACCCCCAGAGACAGGCTTTCCAGCCTAAGGGGAAGGATGTGAGGATTTCGCCTCCAAAGGGGAATCCGGGTAGGGGACAGTTGGATGATGATGCCAGGAGGGAGTTGAAGAAGAAGAGGCTGTGTTTCACATGTCAGGAGCCGTGGGCACCAGGACACAGATGTGCTGCTGGCAAAGCACACTTTATTGAGGTCTTCTCCGAGAGCAGCGAAGAAGAGGATGAGTATGATGATGTGGAGGCAGGAGGCAGCCATGCAGCACAGGACCATTTGCCACCTCCACCACCAGGAGCAGGAGGTGCAGCCTTTGCACCCACAGGGGGGACCCTTGCAGCATTGCGGGGAGTACCCAAGTACCTGACACTGCGTGTCCGAGGGACCGTACGGGGGCAGTGAGTATCAATACTGGTGGACAGTTGGGGCAACCCACAACTTCGTCGATGCGCAGATGGTAGAGCGGAGAGGCATACCGACAGAGAGCTTCGATGGATTTTCAATGTTGGTCCCAAGAGATCAGACGATGCAGTGTGCCAGATATGTTCCAAAGCTGGCAGTGACGATGGGCACCTACACAGTGACTAACCACTTTTTCATGGTTAACATACCGAATACCAATGTGGTATTGGGTGTACAGTGGCTGATCACTCTAGGGAAGGTCACCACAGATTGGGAGGCCTTGGAGATGGAGTGGGATGATAAGAAGACCGGGAAGCATGAGAAGATACGGGGAATGCACACTTACCCACCCCAGACTGTTTCAGCTCACCGGATGGAGGCAGACTTCCGGAAGGGAGACATAGAGTGGGCAGTAGAGCTGCGTGTATCAGAGGCAGGGACTACCGGGCAGACGGTTCATCCAGAGATTTAGACCATCCTTGACAGGTATGCCACGGTGTTTGGGGAGATACCACTAAGTCAGCCACCGGATCGGGGATTTGAGCATACTATTGAGCTAGAGCAGGGCATTCAAGCCGTCATTACCACACCCTATAGGCACCCCAAGGCCTATCGGGACAAGATTGAGCGGGCTATCCGTGAGCTGTTACCCTTGGACACATACGACCCAGCACCAGTCCTTTCACTTCTTCGGTAGTGTTGGTGAAGAAGAAGGACGGCACATTGCGGATGTGCATTGATTATACGGATTTGAACAAGAAAACCATGAAGAACAGGTACCCTATACCACGGATTGACGAGCTGATGGATGAGTTGAGAGGGGCGCAGTTCTTCTCAAAGATTGATTTGAGATCCGGGTACCACCAAATTTGTGTGAGGGAACAGGGTATTCCCAAGGCCGCTTTCAGGTGCCATTATGGCCATTTTAAGTTTTTGGTGATGCCCTTCGGGCTAACCAACGCACCGGCCACCTTCCAGTCATGCATGAACCACATCTTCCGCAGTCACCTGAGGAAGTTTGTGCTGGTCTTCTTTGATGATATATTGATATATAGCAGGACATGGGAGGAGCATCTCCAGCATGTAGAGGCAGTGTTGCGTATTTTGGAGGAGCAACAATTTTATGCTAAGCTCTCCAAGTGCGAGTTTGGGTTGACGGAGATGCTATACTTGGGACACATCATAGGGGTGGACGGAGTGAGGATCCACGAGGAGAAGATCAAGGCCATCAGGGATTGGCTAGAGCTGAGAAACGTGACGAAACTTCGGGGTTTGTGGGTATCTGTACCTACTACAGGAAGTTCGTCAAGAGTTTCTCTCAGCTTGCTACACCCCTTACAGATCTGACGAAGAAGGGGGCATTCAGTTGGACAAATACAGCGCAGCGGGCCTTTAACAGGGTCAAGGAGGTGATGAGCAGTTGCCCAGTACTTGCATTGCCAGATTTCACGTAGCCATTTTTTCTGGAGTGTGATGCATCGGGAGAGGGGATCGGTGCAGTATTGATGCAGGGAGGTCACCCGATAGCTTTTGAGAGCCGGAAGCTCCTTCCACATGAGCGGTTATATGCCATATATGACAAAGAGATGTTGGCCATCATGCATGCCTTGGCCAAATTCCGGCAGTACCTGGTAGGTAACAGGTTCAGGGTGAGGACTGACCACAACAGCCTCAGATTCTTCTTAGAGCAGAAGCAACTATAGGAGAGGCAGCAGAAGTGGGTCAGCAAGATCCAAGCCTATGACTTTGACATCGAGTATGTCAAAGGGAAGAACAACGTGGTGGCTGATGCACTTTCACGCAAACCAGACACGTTGTCACTTATGAGTTTGGACGCAGATTGGAGGGCTCGACTTTTGGTGGAGTACTCCAAGGACAGGTTTGTTTGTGAGGTTCTGGATGGGCAGGTGACAGATGATAGATACAGGGTGATAGATGAGATCATCTACTACAGGGATAGGATCTTCTTGACTGAGGGCTCCCAGCTCAAGAAGAAGATATTGCAGGCTTCTCATGATTCGCCATTGTCTGGCCACCAGGAGTTTACCAAAACCTACAAGGCCATCAGGGAGAGGTTCTCATGGAAGGGCCTCAAGGAGGACGTACTCCAGCATGTCAGGGAGTGCGAAGTTTGTCAGCGCAACAATGGGGAGATGAACCATCCAGCAGGTTTGTTGCAGCCTCTTCCGATTCCAGAGGGGAAGTGGGAGAGTATTTCGATGGACTTCATCACAGGGTTGCCCATGGTGCAGGGCAAGGACTGTATATTTGTCATCGTTGATCGACTGACGAAATATGCACATTTTTTTGCCATATCCGCACACTATACAGCAGCACAGGTGGTGGAGTTGTTCTTCCGGGATATCATCAAGTTACATGGTTTTCCCAAGACCATTGTCAGTGACAGGGACAATCGGTTCATGGGCGGATTTTGGCAGGAGCATTTCCGACTGGTGGGGACAGAGTTGACACAGAGCACCAGCTACCACCCACAGACAGATGGGCAAACAGAGATAGTTAACAAGTGGCTGGAGGGCTACTTGCGTAACTATGTTAGTGGGCAGCAGAGAGCATGGCTAAAGTGGCTGCACCTAGGAGAGTACTGCTACAACAACAAACATCACATTTCTATCGGTATGTCTCCATTCTATGCATTATATGGTTATCATGCTTTATCTTTTGTTGATGTGATGTTTGGTGCCAGCAAGGCTTCGAGAGCCAAGGATTGGATCCAAGAGAGTCAAGACATCCTCCGAGCTCTCAAGGATAACATGGCTACAGCACAGAACCAGCAAAAGCTGTATGCCAACAGGGGTCGGGTGGAGAGACAGTTTGAGGTAGGGGACTTGGTCTACCTACGCTTGCAGCCATACCAACAGTCGACTCTGAAGCAGAAGGGGGCTAAAAAGCTCAAGCCCCGCTTTTATGGACCTTACAGGGTGATACGCAGGGTTGGACAGGTTTCCTATGAGTTGGAGCTGCCCCAAGGCAGCAAGATTCATAACATCTTTCACGTATCATGCCTGAAGAAGGCTTTGGGACAGCAGGTGACAGTGACAGAGGAGCTTCCGTCGATGGATGATGAGGGGCATTTGGTGCTACAGCCAGAGGCCATTATTGATATCAGAGAGAGACAGCTGCGGAGCAGGACAGTCTGGGAGTTCTTGGTGAGATGGAAGAATTTGCCGGATGAGGATGCCACTTGGGAAAGTGAGAAGATCTTGCAGCATCCATCACTACAGTTGCTTAGGGTCAAGCAACATTTTGCCGGGGGAGACTGTAATATTCCCAATTAGCGATAGCTAATTGGAAATATTAATTTTGATCAATTTTGCCTTCTATAGTTAAAATATAAATAAAAGTGAGTAAGAGGGGTATATAACTCACTTAGAATAAAGTACACTCCCTAAAGTCACCTAGTGAAATCAACGTTGTGACCAAAATGGGCCAAGGGGGGCCAAGTGACCACGTAAAGAGGGACCCACTAAGATAGCGTGAGCATGGCCAGCGCAGTTGAGTTAGCAACGTGGGCCAAATGGAGGCAACATAGGAGATGGTGGGGCCTAGGGTTGAGAGAGGCCCATCGTTATAAAAAGGAGGAGAGCCTCCTCATTTCCTCATTGGAGTTTATGCATATTGAGCTGGTCACTTCGACTTAGAGCACGCTGGCTGTTTAGCTTGTCTGCGGCACTGTTTAGTGCATCGGGTGTCTCCATTCGGAGATCCCACTCTCAGTCCCGGGAGACTTCGAGTGCTTGCTCGGGTGAGGTAGTCTCATCAGTATTTTGCAGGAGGAACGGTGTTGGCATTCGTGGGAGGAGCAGAGCCATAGAGACTGTGCAGTCTTGAGAGGGAGGATGCAGTCCATCTTGAGGGAGCTCCGGAGTGGCACTATTTTGGAGGATTTTGGCCGGAGGATTGAGCAAGGGGCCAGCCCTTGCCTATTGGAGGCTTTTGGCAAAGTGGGAGGCCATATTTTGGAGGATTTCATTCAGCATCAGCGTGGCCCTTGGGAGGATAGGATAGATCCTCAACGGAGGTATTTTCAAGGGTTGTCCATTCCAAAAACGCTCTCTAGGCTTTTCTGGGTATTGTGAGTAGAGGCAGATTCCAGAGTTTCAGCTCTTTCTGAGTAGGGGAGCAACCCCAAATACTCATCTTGTTCCAGTGGTAGCAGCAACACGACAGTTTTCCAGCAGCTTGGACGCAGAGCAAAGAGCAGCCATTTCATCGATATTCTGAGAGTATTCCTACACTTGCCTAGTGCAAGTCGAGCTGCCATCACTCTGATCACCTCTTGTACTCATTTCTATTTCTCAGTATAATAAAATGGCTTAGTATTCTCTCTATTTCATGTGTATCTGCTTCATGTTCAGTTTATAGTATTTTGTATCTTGTTGTATGCTTTGTATTACTGGTTATTTCCCTTTCGAGATATTACATTAAATTTAATTATGAAGTCTGACTATAGCTAAAATATTCAACACTCCCTATTAGCTAGGGAGGTATAGATAATGACTATCTAGATGTTCTCTGGTTGACAAATTTTTCTATGGTTACAACAATTCATCATCAACATCAAAATCATCCAATTACCATAATCTTGGTCAACAACTCTGACTCATGGTAAATTAACAACATCACCCAGTTAACATAATTTCGATTGGTACCTCTAACTTATGGTGCACCATAGCCCTGGTCGATACCCCTGACACATGGTACATCATTAGCATCAACTAGTCACCATAATTCTGGTCCCTCTGACACATGGTATACAAACTAGTTTTGGTTCGCCATCATTTGGTCAATATCTTTAACACATTATGAATCTCCAAAGGCCACACTCTACATGAGTAATTCTGGACCTAATGCTAAATGAGCTCACTCAACCTATCTAGAGATTTCTAAGCCCGATGCTGAGAGGCACCCACTCAGCCGAGTGATTTTGGGCCTCTAGGGCCATTCTTCCTAATTTCAGTCAATATAATTGATGCAAGAAGTATGTTTGTCCTCCGTCGAACCATTCTCTTGGTCAATCTGATCCACAGGGAATGACTATCCTTGATGCTGCAATTTCATCACTCCCTCTTGCTGAGAGATACATGCTCAATCATCCCAAGCTTGTCCTCAAATTATACAGACTTCAATCTAGGACAATCTGCTTGTATGTATAATAGTATTGGAGCCCTTCTATACCATGTCTCAGTACTAGATCTCACTGTGCTTTGGTTAGTCATCATGGTCATCACAACTTGCCAATCAAGCTACAATATACTCGGCCTTTGTAGTACTAAGTGCAACAGATGCCTGCTTCCTTCTCATCAAAGAAATCATAATAGAACCCAAACTCTTTCTGTCTTCTACACTCTCTAGCTAATCTGAATGTGTGAATCGCTGCAACTGTACTTTTCTTGTTTGAGACATATCTCAAACCATAACTCATTGTGCCATGACCAATTAAAACATGCTAGTAGTTTAGCACATGTTGAACCACATGCCTTGACTCAACCATAAACCGATTTGCTTCCTTTATTGGATCCATCACCACAGTTGTTTTCCTATCACCCTAACTGGGAACTCCTTCTAACACTAAACATATCCTGTTGTGGTAATCTTGGTTGCTCCCATTGTCACTATGGCTTTCTACTTATTATTATATATCAGTGGTCTAGCCTAACAATCCACCATCCCAAAAATCTATGAGAGATCTCAAAGTTATTGTTCAAGGAGGTAATGCATCGAATCTAGGTCCTCCATCTCGAACTTAGAGATCATCCCTCTGAAGCTAGAACAAGATTTCCTGAGGAAGTCCTGACTGTTTCCTTTATTATGGAAACAAATTATTCTACCAATGTTGCTCCTTCTGACACGAGTCCTACTTTCATAAAAAACAAATCATATATGATCAACCTTGATCTATCAATCCAAGTTTGAGGAATTGGGAGAAGTAATCCCTGATAGTGAGATGAATACAGTGGTACTAAATGCTCTACCGAAAGAATGGGGAAACTTCACTTCAAGCTTATATGGGAAGAAAGAAGCAACACCATTCCAGGAGCTATGTTCTCTATGTAAAATAGAGGAAACAAGATTGAAAGCCAAAGCTTATACATGATCAAGTTAAGGGAATCGAGCCTTTGCAGCCATGTCTAGGAAGAAAGGAATATTCGAAAAATTTCGTCCTCGGAATAAAAGAAGTAATATGAACAAAATACGATGCTTTAGATGTAATGTCCAAAGCATCGTACTTTGTCCATATTACTTCATGTATAATTCAAATTCTCTTCTTGATAATTACTTGTGAGCTTAATTCTCTTACTTATGTATTCTCTTCTTAGCTTATTATGTCTTTCATCAAGTCAATTACCAAAATGCATGAGACACAAATATAGGCTCTTCAAGCTAGGGCCAAAACCTCTCCCTCATGGAGAGGAAAACCCACAAGAAATTCTTTTTATAGGCTTTCAATTGACAAGTACCATGACTCAGACCCTTGACCTATGTATGCCTCCAAGACCTTGTCACTTCTTCTTCAATGACTCCTTGAGCTGATCCTTCTTTCCTGCACCTTTCAGCACCAACCTTAGAGAGCTCGGTCTCTAGTCCTTCATTTCTCCTTTACTTAGGATCATTTTTGGCTTCTTCTAATCTAGCTTTATATTCAAGACAGTGGCACATGCTTCTATACCTTGGATCCTTCCTTCTACGCATTGTTTCTAGTTGCAACCATCATCTTTACATTAATTTTAGACCTTCCTTTGCACTTATATCATAGTCCTTGATCTAAATCTTCTCTTTGTTGAACTATCTATTATCTATGCTTCAAATCACAATTGTAACCTTCCTTCCTCGCACATTTCTTCAGTCTTGTTCTCCGCCCTAAACACAGTCCCTTCTTTAGGCTAACCACAGTCCCTTCTTCGCACTAACCACAGTCCTAATCTCACATTAATTGCAGATGTATATGACCGTAGTAAGATCAGACTTGTCTGAAGTTATTCTTGCAAATGAACTGCAAAGCTACCTTATATATGTTGAGATTTTGGGTAGCATCGGATGTGCTCTAGCTCCAAAACTTTGTGGAGGGGCTGGAACACATGAGATCTTCAAGACCCAAAAAGCGTTTGGAGAAATTCCATCTGGTGTAAAAGATATTCAAATAATTAATTTTTTTAATAGGGGCCCCAAGTCTAACTTAGGGAAATTGAAAACTTAAAGTGAATTAATTGACACATGTGATGAGAACTTTTTAAGTGATGTGGATCAAGCTTCTTCTAATCTTAGTCGTTGATTAGAGATTAGATCACTGTCGTTGATTTGTCAACGAGAAAAGTATTAAGGAAAGGCTTGGGGTCAGTGGGAGGTCACAAACAGAATCTAAGTGATTGAATTCTTCTGAAGGGGCAGTGCTCGGACGAAGATCAGATCTGAGTGATTCAGAGAAGCAGTGAGGGGAAGATGCAGTGATTGGTTGGAGGACAAAGACTACAATGCAGAGCAAGGGCATCAGAGACGCAATGGAGGCAGCGCAGCCATCAGAGGGTGTGACGCAAACCCTAGAGAGGGTGACGCAAGCCCACGCAGGGGCAACGCAGTGCCTCTAACGAAAAGTCTGACATTTACTAGAGATTGGTGTTTCTAAGTCGTCAAGGCTGAAACCAGATTCTGGGAGAAGCTGATCAGTGCAGAGCAAGGATGACGCAATCCCTCAGCTAGGGCCACGCAACCTTACGCAGTGGCAGCGTAAAGACTACGCAAAGCTAGCTGGGGTTTCACTAGTGGCTCATCCGGATCAGCCGAGACTTAGAGAGTGAGGTAAAACTCACATTTTCTCTATTGACGAGGTTTTCTCTGTTGGGTGAGCCGAATTATGGTGCCCTAGATGTACTCAGAATACTGCTGATTAATAATAATAAACCCTCATATATGTTGCACCAATTTTCCCGCATTGGGTTTTTCCAGGGACATTTGTCCGAAAAATCATGTGTTTCCTTTGTCATATGTGCATGATGTTTCAGTAAATGATCAGTATTTGTGTAGGCTACTAGTTGTGTTTACTTCGATGTTTTCGGAATATTTTCAATTAAATAACTTGTGTATAATAAAACAAGTAGGAGAAGTAAATCAATATTTAGCAGTAGGATTTCTATGCTCAGGAATTTTCACAATATATAGTTACATCCTTCCTGTGTTTTAGGTCATCCCTTCAATCTGTTTGTAGGTCGACTTGTTCAGGGGTATTTAAGCCGACTTGTCCACAGGTCATAGGTTGTCGAGAGGAGATATTCAACACTGATCTCGAGCATCATATTCAGTTATATCTTCAAGCTTTATTGACAAGGTCCTGAGGCATACTTAATTGTCTCGACTCTTCATATACATGACTCTTTAATTAGTACATTTATGACAAGATGACAAACCCCTAAAAGACATCAAGAAGAAGTCTTTTGACCTATAATAAACCCTACTCATAAGAAGAAGTTCCTAACTTCATCTTCATTGTCATCAAGGAAGTTGTTAGAAGGAGGATGTCACCTTACTCAAGTAAGTATCTATGACCTTATCTAAATCTATCAAAATGACTTATTGCAATGAAAGCAACAAATTGGTTGGGTCATCAAACTTTAGTGCATGGAAGAAGAGGATAGATTTGAATCTAATTGAAAATGAAGTTATGGGCTACATCGAAGGAACTTCAATTCAACCTTCAAAAGAAGACATTCAAGCATATATCAAATACATGAAGGGAGACATACATTTAAAAGACTTATAAATCATAAAAGACCTCTCACTGCAATGTAAATCTGTATCCTCAAAAGAAATACATGATAAATTGGTGAGCTATTCTTTGAAAGTTCAGAAAGTTTTATCAAACTTCGAGAAAAAATTAATATACAAATTGAGAATGTCAAGAAAAGGAAGCATGTTCAACATCTTAGGATATTTTTCACAATAAGAGACTGTAACCCAAAATCGTGGTAGCTAACTGAGAACAGCTCACTACTGTGACAAATGTAGCTTGCCTCTTAAAGAATGGAGAAAATTTTCCAAGCATCAATCAAAAGAAGTAACAATGCCATTCCAGAGATTCATGAGGTGCTAGAGGAAACAAGACTGAAAGCCAAAAGTCAGAGACAGATCAAGCAAAGAACTGCTTCCTAACATGTTCAGAAGAAAGTATCTCAAAATTTGGTCCTCGAAATAAAAGAAGAAAACAAGGGACAAAGAATCATTGGACAAATAATTAAATATTATAAACGTTAGATTGTCATTGGAGTAGAAAAGGACAAGAGAAAAAAGGAAGAAGCCCATGTCATAGATGAAAGGGACGAACCTGATGCAAAAAAATCTAAGAAAGAGGAAGCGAAATATCTCTATTATGATTGAGATCATCTTCCTCTTTAAGTGATTTCTGTTGGTTTTAAAATAGTATGATAGGAAGAATTGTATACTAATAGCATCATGATAGAAGCATGGTAGGAGCACTTGAAGAAGTAACTCTTGGAAACCTCGTTGATAACTACATTGATGGAAGGAAGTCATCTAAGATCAAAGGGTCATCATTCAATAGTCCATATGGAAACAAAATTCGGGGATTAGAACATGATGACATATTGATGAAGCAGGTAAAGGGAATGAAGTTCTTCATTCTAGTGAAATTGCTATGAGATGACTCAAAAGGAAAAGGATGAGGTACATATATCTATATGCTGACACTGAATGTTGTGAAGTCATGTCATATGGTTGCAGGTGATGGAAGTATGATCAAAGGAAGAAGGATCTCTTCTATTGCACAGGTTGCCACTAACAGATGAAATAAAACATATGTCCTCATATGGACTATGAGGTGGTTGTACACAAACAAGGAACTGGATATTGAAAGTTCCTGGGAATGAAGTTGTGTGGAGAAAGAAAGGAAGAGATCACGAAATGAAACCATGTCAAGAGGCAGTTATCATCCAGAAGCCAAGAAGATATTACTAGGAGATCTCTTGGAAAGATATATGGACTCTGATAGAAATATTGTAAAAAAGAAGACCCTTGACAATACATATCATTAGGAGATGTGTCAATCTGGATAAACAATGTCGATGCCTACAGGAAGATGTCATGGTGAAAGATCATCACTAAGGCGACTTTTGATTTAAAAGTTCTTATGTATATGTTTATCTGGATAAGTTTAAGCAAGGCTGCCAATCATGTCGAAGGATGTAAGATCCTTGGGAGATGGTTTGAAGGAAAGCAGCATGGCATAAAATTGGACCAGATGAGGACTAATGAATCACTTTCTGGTGGATAACATGACTCATGGATGAAAGTGATGGATGATCTGTGCCATATGAAGCCAAAAGTTGAAGGTTCCTCAATATCGAAATCCATGACATTGAGGGGAGGAATTCTTCATGAGCAGCTGGGTGTCTTACCATTGTTGCTGCATGACAGTAGTTAAGAGGGAGCCTGGTGGTAAGTTTCTTACTTGGAAAAAACTTGAAGTATGTTCTTCCTAAATTAAAAGGAAGTCATGAATATAATTCTCTAAATTCATGTGTCATGCACTTGACCAGGACTATCAGCCGTAAGTCTTAGTGAAGACCATGAGGAGAGAATGGATAGACACATCATTCTGGTCTTCACCTGGAAGATAAAATGGAGGATTGGGTAATCATCTGACATCTGATACTCTTGGAGAATGAGATAGGGCATTCAAGATAAGAGTAGACGAAGACCAATATTCTTTGGGGGTTGGCTACCCAAGAGAAGAATAGTCCAAGAAGGTCATACTCTGGGAACACCTGGGTGGAGTATGTACCTTGGAGAGACAATGACTATGGTGTCTATAAGTCATGTGTCTCGCCAGCATTGTAGCTCATTGTCTCGTTGAGAAATCGGGTTGTTAGTCAAGGCCTTGCACTAGAACAATGCTGGTTGATATGATGCTATATAGATGCGATTACCAATCTGATTCTTCTTATGAGATTCTTTAGATTGAAAGTGACCATGTACTTGTATGAATACCTCCCTAGTTAAGAGGGAGTGTATATGAAAAGTCAAGTCAAAGAATTATGCCTCAAGACCTGGTCATATAAGCCATGAAGACATGGCTCAAATGTTGCTCAAAGATCAGCGTTGTAACACTCTTCAAAACTGCATACAAGTCGGCCTATTAACAGTGATCAGGTCGGCTCAATAAAAAATCACATCTATTGACTGTCAGGTCGGCTAATATAGGGGATGACCACTATATATACCCGTGTACTGCGTAGAAGACAGAGACAGAAACTTGGACTCCTCTGTGATTTTCAAACAGGATTTCAGGAATAAGATTGCGGTGAATACAAGACAAGTCTGAGGCAGTAATGCAAGGTACAACCTCTGGTTGATACATAAAAGAGAAGTGATATTTCAATGTAGGATGAAGGAAGCATAACTCAGGAATAAGGACTATTGTTCTTAGATTCAAGTCTGCAATAAGAATACAGATTGCACTGTGTAAAAGAGAAGGAATAAGCTACAGAAAGGAGGTGATCTACAGTGTGAAGGAAGGAATTTATAAGTGTATCTATAGTTCGGTCTTGATCTAAAAGGGATTCTATATACATCTCGGTTTTGGGTCCACATATCTCAGAAAGGAACCAAAGGAAAGTACTGCAATTAGGAAGGCTACTACAGCATAAACTAGGGTTCAGTCTTGGACATTAGAGATATCTAAAGGGTGCTGAAAGTAGAAGGAGAAGGCTGAGAAAGAGTCTAATAAGAAGGAAGTCACATCAGTTAGGACAGCTAGATTAGAGACCAAGCTATCTAGTCCTGGCGCAGGATGGTGCAGATCAGTGTAGGACAGTGCAGGATTGAAGGATAAGAGAAAGACAGAAAGGAGAAGGCTGTGGAGACAAGATGTGTGTATAAGTGGAAGACCAGGCAGCAAGATTGAGTGAAGGTGCAAGGTGTGCACAGGACTGCCCATAACCAGGTGCTAATATCTCAGTAAGGTTCACATACAGCCAAATAATGGAAACATAGTAGATCGAGATCTCTAGTCTTGGTGCAAAAAGGTGCAGAACGGTGCTAGATCAAGATCTTTCTCTTTAAGTGATTTCTGCTGGTTGTAAAATAGTATGATAATAAGCATAGTATATTAATAGCATCATGATAGAAGCATGGAAGGAGCACTTGAAGAAGTAGCTCCTGGGAACCTCACTGATAACAATATTGATGGAAGATAGTCATCTGGATCAAGGGTCATCATTCAATAATCAATATGGAAACAAGTGTTGACATTTCTCTAACGGAGTCCTTTCCAGATTCGCTGACTAAAAGGAAAGCAAAAGGTTTCACCGGGAATTCTATCTTGCAGAATTCGGGGATTAGAAAATGATGACATATTGATGAAGCAGGTCAAGAGAATGAAGTTCTTCATTCTAGTAAAATTGTTGCAGGATGACTCAAAAGGAAAAGGATGAGGTACATATATCTATCTGCTGAAACTGGATGATGTGAAGTCATGTCATATGGTTGCAGGTAATAAAGTATGAAGGAGGATCTCTTCTGGTGCACAGGTTGCCACTAACAGATGAAATTAAATATGTCCTCATATGGAATATGAGATGATTGTATACAAACGAGGAACTAGATACTGGAAGTTCCTAGGGATGAAGCTGTAAGGAGAAAGAATGGAAGAGATAATGAAGTGCAACCATGTAAAAAGGCAGTTATCATCCGGAAGCCAAGAATATGTGACTTCCTGGGAAGATATGTGGACTATGATAGAAGTATGGTAAAGAGGAAGACCATTGACAATACATATCTTTAGGAGATGTGTCAATCTGAAAAAAGGATGTCGATGCCTACAGGAAGATGTCATGGTGAAAGATCATCACTAAGGTAACTTTTGATTTAAAAGTTCTTATATATATATTTATCTAGATGAGTTTATGCAGGGTTGCCTACCATGTGCAAGGATGTGAGACACTTGGGAGATGGTTCGAAAGAAAACAGCATGGCATAAACGTGGACCAGATGAGAAAGACTAATGAATCACTTTCGGATGGTTGACATGACTCGTGGATGAAAGTTATTGATGATTTGTGCCCTATGAAGCCAAAAGATGAAGGTTCCTCAATATTGAAATCCATGATATCGAGGGAGAGGAATTCTTCATGAGAAGTTGGGTGTCTCACCGTTGTTCTTGCATGACCCTGGTTAAGAGGGAGCCTGGTGGTAATTTTCTTACTTGGAAGAAACTTGAAGTATGTTCTTCCTAAATTAAAAGGAAGTGACAAATATAATTCTCTAAATACATGTGTCATTCACTAGACCAGGACTAACAGTCATAAGTCTTAGTGAAGGCCATGAGGAGAGAATGGAAAGACATATCATTCTGGTCGTCACCTGGGAAGACAGAATGGAGGATTGGGTAATCATCTGGCATCCGATACTCTTTGAGAATGAGATAGAGCATTCAAGATAAGAGTAGTCGGGGACCGATATTCTTTGAGGGTTGGCTACCCAAGAGAAGAATAGTCCAAGAAGGTCATACTCTGGGAAAACCTGGGTGGAGTATGTACCTTGGAGAGACAATGACTATGGTGTCTATAATTCATGTGTCTCGCCAGCATTGTAGCCCATTGTCTCGTTGAGAGATCAGGTTGTTAGTTAAGGCCTTGCACTAGGACAATGTTGGTTGATACGATGTTATACAGATGCGATTACAAATCCGATTCTTCTTATCAGATTCTTCAAATTGATAGTGACCATGTACCTGTATGAATACCTCCCTAGTTAAGAGGGAGTGTTGGAAAGTGTAACTAGGTTCAGTCTTCATATTGACTATGTAATTATGTATTTATGTAATGAAGAAGAAAAAGATAATAAAATGTATTTTTTGTTATGCTTGCTTCATGGGTTTCATGAGCAAGGTTTTTATTATAGGTCAAAAGACTTCTTCTTGATGTCTTTTATGGATTTGTCATCTTGTCATAGATGTACTAAATAAAGAGTCATGTATATGAAGAGTCAAGACAATGAAGTATGCCTCAAGACATTGTCAAAAAATCTTGAAGACACAACTCCATATAATGCTCAAGACCAGCGTTGAACATCTCCTCTAGACAGTCAATGAGTAAGTGGACAAGTCGGCTCATATACCCCTGAACGAGTCAGCCTACACGCAGATTGGAAGGTCGGCCTAAAATAAAGGAAGGATGTCACTATATAAGAATAGGTTTTCAGTTCATTTGGACAGAGATAACTTCGATCAAGTCTAAAATAGTAGTGTGGATCACAAATTCATAAGAACTGCGTTATATAGTGAATATCCTAATTTGAAAAGGTGCGAAAAGGTTCACTGTAATCACAGAGACTATTCTGTAATAATATCCATGCAATCACAGAAGTCTAAGCACCATTTCAAAGTAGTGTTGTTCGTTGATGTTCTGTGTCAAAGGTACAAAATAAAGTCACTGAAAGGAATTTCTTGAAGAGCAAAATAAGAAGACTATTGGAGGCCAAATAGAGACCGAGTGGAAGACCATGCAACAAGCTTGAGACAAGACGTGTGTATAAGTGGAAGACCAAGATTGAGTGAAGGTGCAAGGTGTGCACAGGACTATCCATAACCAGGTGCTAATATCTCAGTAAGGTTCACATACAGCTAAAGAAGAGAAACACAATGAGAAATCGATATCTCTAGTCTTGGTGCAGAAAGGTGCATAAAGTTGGAGTTAAGAAGGCTCAGCTCAAGAAGTCAATGAAGAAGCAGTGACAAGGTCTTGGAGGCATACATAGGTCAAGGATCTGAGTCATGGTCATGGTACTTGTCAACTGAAAGTCTATAAGAAGAATTTCTTGTGGGTTTTCCTCTCCAAGAGGGAGAGGTTTTGGCCCCTGGCTTGAAGAGCCTAAATTTGTGTCTTGTGTGTTTTGAAAATTGACTTGATGAAAGACATAATAAGCTAACAAGAGAAGAAATAAGTAAAAGAAGTAAGCTCGCAAGTAATTATCAAGAAGAGAATTTGAATTAAACATAGGCCCTTCCTAATTCTCAACGGACTGGGACCTTTGATGCAAGGGCTGCATTCTCCTCGTCCATCTCACCTTCCACGCCCTTGCTACTGCTTCTGCTTATGGTGTTCTTTAACAGAGCTTGCCTCAATTCCTCCAGCTGTAGGTTGGCCCACATCCTATCCCATCTAGGCAGATTGTCTTTGCCCAAGATACTTTGGACAAACACTTGTTGCTCCTCTGAGACACAGTTTAGTGCTAACTGTACAAGTACTGTGGGTTGGGGTACCTCCCCAACAACTGCTAGCTGATCACGGACCTTCTGAATCCTGGTGAGGAAGAAATATATGTCTTCACCGTTCTACATCCTTATGCTTCTCAGCTTCTCATGCAGAAAGATATCCTGCTTCTCAGAAGAACTCTGATATAGTTGGGTGAGAGCATCCCACATTTCCTTGGTCGTACCTTTGTTTGCCACATGTGAGGCTATATGATCTCAAACTCCATCCAAGGTCATCCACTTCGCCTTCGCTATTTCGTTTCTGTACTCCTTCAGTTGATCTACATCCTGGGGGTATTGCCACCACATTATCGACGTAGCCTTTCAGACCATATTCATCTAGAAAGAAAGGCATCCTAGCTTTTTGGATGACATAGTTGGCGGCTCCCTCCAACCTATCCCGATCTCTAAGCCCAGTTGTGGCCATCTCTGAATCTACTCGAAAAAAATCCTCTTTCCCTTTGCTTGTTTGTTTAGTCTGCTACACGCACTCCCTTCTGGAGTGAGAGATTATGCTCACAGCTCCTACCAATCTGCAACTAGAAAATCAGATTTCTAAAACTAGAAACCCCCTAAGAGAAATTCTTTGTGTGTGTCTTTCTCTTCCACCCGGTGATGATTTTGTTGCTGCCAAACCCTCTACGCCCAAAAAAGGAATATACTCAGCGAAAATATGAGCTACAACTTCCTCTTTGCGTATCGGAATCACCCAAACTGACAAGTCAATTTTTTTTGCCACACTACACTAAAAATCAAACTTGCTCAAGAAACTTGCACAACCTGGCTTAGGCTCTGTGCAGCCTCTAGAAATTCATCTTGCTACTCCCTCTAAACAGCGAATTTCTACCTCCGCTTCTTGTTGGAAATACTAAGAGGGGGGTTGAATTGGTATTTCTTTTCAATTGTTATTTTTACTAGTTAGATCACTTATATTTAAAACACAAAATGAACAATGAAAGAATAAATACTTTATTAATTTCTTCTTTACAATAAATCCAGTGCAATATGTAGGGCTCCAACCCTAGATGAAGACACCAATCTTCAATCTCCCAAACTCCAACCTGTATTTTGCCAAGCACTGACTTGGACTTCCCAAGGCTCCAACCTTGTCAATTTGAGGCACCAACCTCTAGGGCTCTCACCCTATCTTTGATACAGGCTCCGACATGGTTTCTTGAGGACAACTATCCTCTAGGGCTCCAACGCTATCTTCCAAGGCACCAACCTTGTCTCTATGAGGCACCAACCTTGTCTCGTTAGCTAACTTTTTGTCTGGTAAACCAAAAGCACAATTGAGTTGTTTAGCCGAGTCAGCAAGTGTTGTTTAGCACAGAGATTTCCAAGCGGAAATCTCAACCTCATCCTCGAGGGACTTCGACTGCCTGCTCTGGAGAGGAGTCCAGTTTAGTTTTGGAGGAGAGACACACAAGTTCAATCCACAAATACGCAGTCCCTTCCAGGGCAAGCGCAGTCAGCTAAATAGATACGCATTGCAGCAGGAGAGTAGCTCTAGAGAGGGAGAAAGACCAAGAGAATTCAGCCAGGAATTTTGAGAGTGGATCATCTCTTCCACAGCTGACTTTTTGGGCGATTTCCAGCAGATCAGTTCAGAGCCCAGTGTACCCATAATAATTGCATACCCAGCTCAAGAGGCTGATTTTTCGGGGTCAGCATTTCAGAAAACCCTTCGCGGGTTTTTTTGGGTTTGTTGTGGAGAATCCAATGTCCAAAACCTGGAATTTTCTGAGCAGAAGAACAGCCCCAATACGCAGTCCATTTCCAACCAGCAGCAACATTTTCCAGACTGGGCAGCGTAGAGGAGGAGCCACGCAGAGAAGCAAGCAACCAGAGTTTCTGAGTAGGGATTGAGGAGTATTTCAGCCTGCCTTGTGCAGACCAAGGTGCCATCTTTCTAAGCACCTATTGTACCTTTCCCCATTCAGAAATATTAATAAAATGGCTCAGTAGTTTTGGCTCAATTCATGGTGTTTTGATGGGTTTTTCTGTTTGTTGTAGATTTAGTCTTTGATTTCTTTGTATTATTGTTTGTTCCCAATTTGGGATATTACAGTGGTATCAGAGCTCATAGACTAGGCTTAGCTTGTGGAGCATTTGGCCTATGACACCGGAAGATAGAGAATACATTACATACCAGAAGCAGTGGTATATAACCAGAGAGTGTAGGCTCAAAATAACACCTGATCAAGAAGACAACGTTCCAGTGGAGGAAGGCAAGGGGAAGGCACCTATGGCAGAAGAACGAGATGAGGGGAAGGAGATTGGTAACCTCCTCCTAAAATTAGTGCAGGAGCTCTCCAAGAAGATAGAGGAGATGGGATAGAAGATTGCTGGAGAGAACAGACAAAGGGAGATTCCAAGGGAATTTCGTAATGGAGAAGGATCTGATACCTCTCACCATTTACTTGAGCATAACACTGTGCAGCAGGTAGTGCCACGCACCCCACCATGCTCTAACATGCCCACATTCCTGACTTCAGGGGTAGGAACGGGAGGACCACGGGAGCTGAAGGTGGCTCACTATGGAGAATACTTCGTAGAATATCAGTCTTGGCCAGAGTTCGGACATGCCCTCACTTTCAATGAATTTTGCCACCTGAAGAACAATAGCAGACCACGCAGCCAGAATAGAGGAGGAGGGTACACACATGGTAGTGACTTGCAACGTACCGTGGCCAGATTTTTATTGCCTACCTTCGATGGGTCATCAAAGTGTTCGACAAAGGCTTGGGTGGAGAAGTTGGACATTGACTTTCAGCTGAACCAAATGGCGGAGGTGGAGGCCATCAAGGTGGCAACGCTGCACCTTGAGGGAGAAGCCCATGATTGGTGGTTCCATGGGATGTCTACGCTGGGTCACGCTGAAGTAGAAAGGAGTTGAGAAGCTCAAGCCCCACTTCTACAAGCTATACAGGGTAATCAGGCGTGTTGGGGAGGTAGCATATGAGCTGGAGCTGCCAGCCGGAAGCAAGATCCACAGTATTTTTCACGACTCTTGCTTGAAAAAGGCTTTGGGACAACAACTGACAGCCACTATGGAGCTTCTGCCCACTAATGATGGAGCTTCTGCCCACTAATGATGAGGGGCATTTGGTGCTACAGCCGAAGGCCATCTTGGACACCCGGTGGAGACAATTGAGGAGCAGGACCGTGAAGGAAAATATGATCAGATGGAGAAACCTTCCAAATGAGGATGCCACTTGCGAGGGAGAGAAAATCTTGAGCATGCATCTTTGCAGTTTCTTGAGGACAAGCAACGTTTTGGCGGGGAGGACCGTAATATTCTCAATAAGCAGCCCGCTAATTGGAATATTAATTTTTGACAATTTTGCCTTTTTCTAAAGTTCGCAGGAAAATAAAGTGGGTAAAGGTGACCCACAAATAAATTAGAGATTAAATCACTTTCCTAAAGTCACTAAGGCAAGCAATAGAGCTGGAATGGGGCCCGTGGGGCCAACTATACGCAGTGGACATTAGCCTAATGGCAATGCAGGAGAGGCAACAACGTAGGCAGCGCAGAGGCAGCAGGGGGACAGCAGCTACGCAGTGGTAGCACAATGGTTGGTTGGCAAAGGAGGCAGCATAATCTAGTGGGGCCCAAGGGAATGTTGGGGGGCTCAGCTACGTAAAAGAAGATGAGAGCAGCCGTTACTCATTCATTCAATCATCAGCTAACTTTTTGTCTAGTAAACCAGAAGCAAGCTTGAGCTATTTAGCCAAGTCTACAAGTGTTGTTTAGCACAGATATTTCCATGCGGAAATCTCAACCTCCTCCTCAGGGGACTTCGATTGTTTGCTCAAGAGAGGAGTTCAGTTAAGTTTTTGAGGAGAGTTACACAGGTTCAGTCCAAAATTACGCAATCCCTTCCAAAGCAATGCAGTCAGCTAGAGAGATACGCAGTCCAGCAAGGGAGAAGCTCTGGAGAGGGAGAAAGGCCAAGAGATTTTAGCCAGGGGTTTTGAGAGGGGAGCAGCCCTTCCATAGCAGAGTTTTCGGGCAGTTTCCAACAGCTATTTCCAGCAGATTAGTTCAGAGCCCAGTGGACCTAGCAGAATTGCGTACCCAACTCAAGAGGCTGATTTTCTTGGGTCAGCATTTCAGAAAACCCTACACTGGCTTTTTTGGGTTTGTCGTGGAGAGTCCGGTGTCCAAATCTCGGAATTTTCTGAGCAGTAGAACATCCCCAATACGTAGTCCATTTCCAGCCTGCAATAGCATTTTCCAGATTGGGTAGTGTAGTGGACAAGCCACGCAGAGCAGCAAGCAACTAGAGTTTTTGAGTAGGGATTGAGGAGTATTTAAGCCTGCCTTGTGTAGGCTAGGCCAAGGTGCCATCTTTCTAAGAAGCTATTGTACCTTTCCCCATTCAGAAATATTAATAAAATGGCTCTGTGGTTTTGGCTCAATTCATGGTGTTTTGATGTATTTTTCTGTTTGTTGTAGATTTAGTCTTTGATTTCTTTGTATTATTGTTTGTTCCCAATTTGGGATATTACAAAAACCATGACCAAACCTTCCAGAACGAACTCAAAAAAGTCACACCCATTGAAAGTAAAGCTATCACAAATTCACCCCAACGGGTTGGAATGAGAGTTTGGACGGGAATAAAAAAATGCTATAGACTGCCTATCGTCGCTTACTGAGATTGTCGAATTAGATGATGGGTACAAAGAAAATCATGAGGCTACAACAATTCACGATGATTCCCAAGAGGTGTGCAAAGATGATAACACACAAGTGGTCGACGGTGCAAACTCAATCCCATCAGTTGATGAGGTAAAAGTTTCTCACAAGCCTACTTATGCCTATAACTTGGAAACCCAATTGAAGATGAACGCAGACAAGATTAGGGAATCCACAAGGAAATATGATGATGAACTGGTATTGGTGACAAATTATTGTACCAGTGGTGACAGATTATTGTTGGAGGAGTGTAGTGACACATGACAGTTTGGGAGGAGAGCGTTCACTTGTAGATTTTCAGACCCTCAGAGAGGCATTGGTAGAGATTAAATCTAAATACCTACACCTCCTTTCAAACATAGATCACCTACTCATGCTTGCTGAGATATATCATGATGCGCTAGTAGGAGAAGAGGAGGAAGTCGACAGAGATACTTATGAACTTGCGATTTCCCAGGAGTCCTTGAAAAGCACTCAAATGGCCCTTCAAGAATCAGAGTTGCAGGTCGAGCAGCCTTCTATGGAGTTGCATTGTGTACATTCTTCTAGGGAAACCATCACCAAAGAGGACATTTGAGCCACTCATGATTTGATGGAGGAGACTCTTGTGATAGTGGAGCACATAGAGCACCTAGATGAACATGCACTAGTAGAGAGGTATGTTCTAGAGGTTTCGGATTATACACCCATGGAATGTGGATACAGATATAGTTTAGATGAGGATACGTACATCTGGGATCCAGGTTCAGTTGACACGAGTGGAGTGGATACTAGGGACCCCGGTTGGCATTGGGATCCAAGTTATCACAAAGGATAATGGTGGTATCTAGCACACATCTAAATAGCTCACCGAAGAGCTTTCTCAACCAAACAGCTTCACAACAAGCCATACTCGCTGCAATGTATTTGGCCTCAACGGTGCTCAAAGCCACCGACTTTTGCTTCCTGTGCTAGAAATATTGAGATGAGGGTGAATCGGTATTTCTTTTCAATTGTTATTTTTTTTACCAATTAGATTTTTCACAATTAAACCAAAGAAGTGTATAATAATAATATTATTAAGGATCAAGTAGAACTTCAATCCTTTTTCAAATAATTGAGTACAATAATTATGTGAGGGCACCAAACCTTTATGCTTCAGGCACCAACTTGTTGCCAAGCACCAACTTGAACTTTGATGAGGCTCCGACCTCTAGGGCTTCGACCTTATCTTCTCAAGGCACCAACCTTTTGTTTAGGAGCTCCTACTCCAAGGACACCAATCCTTCTTTGCTTCATTAATGGATGACTGATTCAAAGATGCTCCATTGCACCAATTTGAACCAAACTGCACCAGCTATTCTATATCATACTTCTTTATCAATTACGTGCCAAAGTTTTTACCAGGACTTATGCACTGTACCCAAATTTTAATACCAGACTACAACAGCAACACACTACCCCACAGCCAGCACCAATTTCAAGCTAGAACAAGTCCGAAAGATAGCACAGAAAACACTGCACTGTAATATAGGTTAAGAAGTCCTTAACCACTTCAATTCACAAATAGATTTGAGCTACACTGTTGGTCACCGCAATTCCAGGTCAAGTGACTTGTAGACTATTCTGAGCCAAAGGTTTAAAGGATCCGAGCAATAATATATGGAGACAGATCCGAGAATTTATCCGAGCTGTGAGATAAGGAGACAGACCCAAACCAACAATTTTATCTGAGCTGCATTGTGAGACAGGTCCGAGCTTCTGGAGATTTCTGTAACAGAATTCAACTTCGAGGGTCTACCTGTAGGCTTTGTATTAAAAATCGGCCGTTTCGACTCCGACCAGGCCTGGTCGACTGAGCCATTAGGCTGGCCGGTCCGACCAGGTACAAAAACAGCCAAGTTGGCCGGTTTGTTATCGAGCCGGCCGGTTTTTGTACTGGCTCGGCCGGCTCGTACTAGGCCTGGCCCGAGTTAACTCGGCCGAGCCAAATCTGCCGGCCGGTGGGCCCAAAAAATCCGATTTTGTGGACTTGAAACCGGATTTTATTCCGCTGTTAGGTTTGTTTGAGGTTTTCTTAAGAGTTGTGGAGTTGGTTTTTGGAGCAGCTTCATGGTAATGTAAAAGTGACATTCTCCTTAATCTTCATTTTCATCCTTTTACTTAAATTTTTAACATTACCATGAAATGACTCAGGATGTTTGAGAGTGGTTCCAACTTCATTGGATTTCATATGGAGAAAGTAGAATTTTAGATCTCATTCAAAATCCAACAGACTTATCAGTTTTTCAGGATTTCAGGATTGGGTTATTGCAATGTTTCCATCGAATTTTGTCATGTATTAGGGTATGGAACTCGTATTTAATCAAGAGCACCAATCCCTCTATGTACCTTGATGACACGATGTTAGTGACAATGACCAAGAACAATATGTGATCATAAAAGCATGAGATACAATATAGGGTTTTAATACACTAATGGAGGATGGAATTAAAAACATCATCCTCATCTAAATACCCTAGAATCCACAAACCCTAAAAATTAGGGTTTCATATGTGAGCTAGGGTTTTCCATGAGCCATCTAGGGTTCTTATTCAAATTAAACCCTCCATCAAAAGAGCCTTAAAACAAATAAAAATAAATAAATGCATTACACATACTATGAGAGAGACCATACCTCTGATTTTACGTTCATACAAGTTGCTACAGGGATTTGCTTCAAAGTGCCTTGCACTTCTTCTGTTTGTCAGACTTTCAAGGGCACTATCATCGTTATCCAAAGGTGCCAACATAGAGGAGCTACATACTTTTCTTAGATGAACTTCCTTTGCTTCAGCTGCTAGACAAAAATAGAATCACATGAAGGGTTGCCACTAAACCTACTTAAAATCACATCAGCTGCTAGATAATGAGTAGCTTAGTCAACAATATGACAGCATGGAGGGCTTTTACTATTCTTCAAAAATCATTTTCAAATTGATGTCTAAAGAGACCATCCCTTCTCATAACTGCATTTTGTATTTTCATTGACTTCAAGGCACCTTTTATGAATGCTTCAAAGACATGAATATATATTGATTATTGATTTACAAGTCGGCTTCGATGGAACTAGCTTATAATACGTGTGTGTGTGTGTGAGAGAGAGACTGTAATAGTGATAAGGACTCAGCCTCTTCTTCTATACACAAAATAAGGTTCCTTGATTTTACTGATATAGATCACAAAGGATGCCCGCTAATTGTCTTTTTAAGGCTACAATTCATACCTTGCAAATGTATGTATACAAGATCTTGGCTTCCTTAAATTATGGAGGGCCTTAGAACTGCCCTTTATAATGATGTGCCTCTAATTCTAGGACAAGTCCTCCTCACGATCATTGATAGGATACCACCCTTCTAGTTGTAAATGAAGTCACCTTTTAAGTCCTCATAGTCCAGTGACCACAATGTCAAATGCTGAATTTTTGTTTAGATTGGGGGATTTAACTTTCTTCGGAACAATGAGAATAACAAGTTCATAACAAGGATGCACTGTCAAGAGAAACAGAAGAAAAATACCCTTCAATTCTACTTGAGCAAAGAAGTCCTCCATAATTGCTTCAAACGAGGGGCAGAAATACCTTGTTTATACTTAGAATCAAGCCTTCAAAGTAATGTACAAAGATGCCGTGAATTGATCCACGTTAAATTCTCAACGTAGATAGGGAACTTAATAACTTGGTCTGAAGGCTATTGTGGCTCAATTGCAAATGCTTTCTTATTTGAAGAAAAACACAATGAAACCCTCTTCAATCAGGTCACAGAACTTAACACTGTAGGTTTAATCCACGATTCTTTATATGCTTTGAATTACCATAGGCCTTCTAGAGGGTTGATGTCTTGTCGAAAGGAGTCACCTGTGACATTGGTTATGTTTTTTGTTTTGATCTCTATATCATCATCTTGTATTGGACAGTACACTAGGTGCAATTTTGATATAATGGATATATTCATGAGCCTACTTTGATCATATGTTGTCTTTTGTGACTTATCTATATTGTAATGCTTTGTGTTTGGAAACATGAATAAAAATCTTTAAATTTATGTTTTTGTACAAAAAAATTAATATTTAATGTACTTTTTACAAAAACCGAGTCATTGAAACCGAGTCGACCGAGTCATTACCGATTCGGAGTCATTACCGAGTCATTACCTCGGCCTGGTAGCTGACCGATTCCGTTTTTTAAAACATTGCCTGTAGGTATGTTTTCGTGGCTCAGTCTCAGCTAATTATCCAAAGACATCCCAACCTAATACATTGTCTCTTTTTCTTTATCAAAAAGGTTCCCTCTCTTCTAAGTTCCTGAGTTGTGAACTGTACTGCTCCTTTCTGTGTATATTCACCGAATTTACTTGAGAGAAAATGAGGTCTAAGGTCTTATTAATATGCATTAGGATGTGAGATGTGACCTTATGAGGGAGGCCGACATTACTAGGGATAGGGCATAGGTCGGCTATATGTCAAAAATAGGATATACAATCTTCAAAAATCAATTTTGCCTAGACTATTTGGAGTTTCGGGCCAAGTAATAGCTCATTGGAATGCTAAAATTATGCTCTAAATGACGGTGAAGGTTTCATAGAAAAGTTTTGCCTCCAAGGTAGTGAAAATATAATTTTTAATGTGACAGGTCATTTACAAGTGCAAAAATAGAGGTAGGACAGAATGTCAAGAGGTTTTTTATGGTCTGATCATAGCCTACTTTATCATACGGTTATCATGCCATAATGATATGTGTCTTCATGAATCCTTTATAATCCAGATGATCATATAATCCTTCAATATGGTCATTCATCATCATTCATCATCATCAAGCATCCTATTGCCAACAATGACAATTTAGATTAACAATCTCCCCCTTTGTCATTGGATGGCAATATTTTTCTTCTCTCCCCCTTTGACATCAATGGCAATGGGGTGCCAATGTGCTCCCCCTGTCATGCTGCTCCCCCTATCATGTTGTTCCTCCTGAGATGTTGCTTGATTTAATGTGATGCAAGTGCAATGACCCCCATCTTTGTGTGAAGCTACTCAAATGCTTCTCATGGAAGGGGTTTTGTAAAGATATCTGCAATTTTCTCTTTTGTATTGACGTATTCCAACTTGATATTTTGTTTAGCAACTTGTTCACGGAGAAAGTGGTATTTGATTGGAATATGTTTGGTCTTTGAGTGCATCATCGGATTCTTTGAAAGACTGATGGCCCTAGTGTTGTCACAAAAAATAGTAATTGGTTGCTTAGTTTCTATGTTGACATCCTTCAAGGCTTCCTTCATCCATAGAATTTGTGTACAACAATCAGCAGCAGCTATATATTCGGCTTCAGTTGTAGAAAGAGATATAGATGATTGTTTTTTGCTGAGCCAAGATACAAGACAATCACCCATAAAGAATGCATTTCCACTGGTACTTTTTCGATCATCCACGCTTCCAGCCCAATCAGCATCAGAGTAAGTTGTCACAATAAGAGTTGAACTCTTAGGATACCAAAGACCGAAATCAGTCGTTCCTTTCAGATATCTGAGAATTCTCTTCACATCTGCTAGATGGGATTGTTTAGGACTTGACTGAAATCTTGCTACCATTCCCACTGCTTGCATAATATCTGGTCTTGTAGCAGTTAAGTATAGGAGAGCTCCAATTATTGACCTATAAAGAGTCGCATCTATGAGAGGGGTATCAACATTTTTACTTAATTTATAATCTGTGGTCATCGATGTGCTCATAGGTGCACAATCTTCCATCCCATAACTTTTGAGCATGTCTTTAAGATATTTTGCTTGAGATATAAACATGCCTACAGAGGTTTGACATATTTGTAGCCCAAGAAACTAAGATAGCTCACCAATCATTGACATTTCGAATCTTTTGGACATATTTAGAGCAAATTCATGGCTCATCTCGTCATCATTGCTAGCAAAGATTAGATCATCAACGTATACAAGAGTGATCAGAAGTTTTTCCTTGTCCATCTTCATGTAGAGATTACTACCTACTACTTCCTTTTTGAAACCTTCTTGTTGCAGATAATGATCCAACTTTGCATACCATGCTCTAGGGGCTTGTTTTAATCCATACAAGGTCTTTTTCATCTCGCATACAAAGTCTTTTCCTTCAGCAAGATCAAATCCTTTTGGTTGCTCCATGTAAACTTCTTCCTTGAGATCTCCATTCAGAAATGTTGATTTTACATCCATTTGATAAAACTTTGAATCCTTTTGAGCAAGTAAATGCCGAAAACATTCTTATGGCTTCCAATCAAGCTACTGGTACAAAGGTTTCTTTGAAGTCAATTCCTTCAATTTGCGAGTATCCTTTGCAAACAAGTCTGGCTTTATTTCTGATGATTTTTCCATCCTCATTCATCTTGTTTTTGAATACCCATTTTGTTCCAATTATATTTTTATCTTTTGGGTGAGGTGTCAGCTACCAAGTCTCATTTTTTTCAATTTGAGACATTTCTTCTTCCATGGCCTTTATCCAATGAGGATCTTTACTTGCTTGAGAAAAAATTTCAAGTTCTATTAATGATAAGTGAGCAACATCATCTTTTCTTGGAGTGTTTGTCATCCTTCTTCGAGTTTGGATTCCTTCATCTATATTCCCAATAATCTGTTCTTCCGGATGCTGTTTTTGAAGGAATTTGATCTTAGAAGGATTTTGTGAAGGTTCGCTTTGTGCCTCTTCATCTTTTTCAAGTTCTTCTTCACTTTCTTCAAGGAAGGGCTCAACTTCATGATCCTCAATTTTCTTTTCTAGAATGCCTTCATCAATCTTCACATCAATGCTTTCCACTATTTTCCATAGACGATTGTTGTAACATTTGTAAGATTTGCTCCTTGTGGAGTACCTAAGGAATATACCTCCGTCAACCCCAGAATCAAAATTTCCTAGTGAATCATCATTGATTTTTATGAACCATTTGCTTCCAAAAATCCTAAAATCTTTACTAAAGCAGGTCTTCTTTTCCATAATTCATAAGGAGTATTTTCATTATTTGGTCTTAGTTGGGTTCGGTTTAAGGTATAAACCAATGTGGAAAAAGTCGGAGTTCGGATTAAATCGGCAAGGGTAAAAAAGTTGAAAACGTCGGCAAAGTCGGGACTTTTTCGAAAAAGTCGGCAAAAAGTCAGCAAAATTAAAAAAATACAAAATTATTCAAAAATTTTCAATTTTTTTAGCATCTAAAGTATCCACAACATCAAATAAATGCATTTCCACATAAACATGTAAAGAAAGCTAATATATAATATGTATATGAAGTCTAGTGCTACATCACATATCAAAATAGTGAATCGAGTCCTGAATCTTGAGTCTCAGTCTCAAGAGTCAAAATATCAACAAAAAATATAATAATGTATACCATGAGTCATCTCCATGTCATAAAGTAATTACTAATTAGTCACTAAGATGAAGATCCCCTGCCCCTTTTACGGGAATAGGGAATGGCTTTGCCTTTTCCTCTAGAGGAAGAAGGCCCTGCCCCTCGGGATACAGATGGACCCAATCGTCCTCTAGAAGCAAAAAAAAGAGGTGGCCTTTGTCCTCTGCCGCTGATGCTGCCACTGGTACTGCCCATCCTAGATGGTGTCACCTCCTCCTCCACATCCTCCTCCTGCTCTGCCTCCTGACCCTGCTCCTCCTCCTCTACCACTGGCTCCTCCTGCTGTACAACTGCTTCCTCCTCTGGCACTAGTGCCTCTGGATCCACATCTAACCAATCAGGGGTCGATTCCATGACTGGCCTCTCAGTCTCGACCCTCCATGCAGCAGTGGTATCAATATTGTCCAATGAAATGGCATCCATATCAGGAGTTTTCTGAATTTGTCTCATCCACAATCGAAGATTGTAGTAGACATACACCATGTCATTGAGACGTTGGGATTCCAATCTGTAAAAGGGTCATAGATTATAAAATAGTACTTGGAAAATTTATATAGTAAAAATAATCAAATTATTTCAAAAATTTAATTTGAAATTTTTTTACCTATTGCGCTTTTTGCTATGTATTTTGTCAAAGACACTCCAATTGCGCTCACACCCAGAGGAACTGCATGTCTGGCTGAGCACTCGGATGGCAAGCTTTTGGAGATGGGGTACTCTACCACCATAGCTTGTCCACCAAGCATCTACAAGTTAAAATAAAAATGAGAAGCAAAAATTATGAAGAGATAATGAATTATTAAATTTGAAAGTTGAAAATTGAAACAAACTGAAGCTTACCTGGCATTTTGGTCGTCCTATCCTTAATAGCCATGGCAAAACCAAATGTGCCACCAGCCATCCTATATATTTCCATTTCTTTGGAAATTTTTTCACGTTCTTGCTCAGATACCACCATCCTCTCAACACATGTGAAGAATCCATCCATCACCTCGGCATCAAATCTGAAACCACAGGAGTAAGAAAATGCGGGGTTGAAGTAGATACCTGCAGCATAAATGGGGCGATGGAGGGTATTGTTCCGTCGGTCATCAATCACTCTCCATATGACCTGTTGTTTCTCTAACCCCTCATCTCCCTTATCTGCATAATAAGCACGAATGGCTTCTTTGGCCCTATCCATGGCCTCATACAAGTAGCCCATTGTGGGCTTCTCTCCATCAACCAACCGAAGAACCCTTACCAAAGGTTCTGAAATGGCACACACCTCCTCTACTCTTGCCCAAAACCCCTGATCATATGAAACAAGTCTGCATATGCCCTCTCCCTCTGGTTTGCGGCTAATAGATAACTCACGCCAATCCTGTGAAAGAAACATGCTCTTCACGTCCCACATAGACTTCAACAGAGACTGAAGAGATATGAAAGTAGTGGCAAAGCGTGTTATCGCAGGACGCACCAACTCTTTGTTGTTGGTGAATCTTCTCATCAAGCTAAGCATAGATGCATGATTGTAAATAAATTTTGTTATGCTCTTGGATGATTCAACAATATGCCTCACCATAGGAATCTTACCTATATCCTCCAACATC
The DNA here is from genome assembly GCA_034641835.2 of Pinus albicaulis. NCBI lineage: Eukaryota > Viridiplantae > Streptophyta > Pinopsida > Pinales > Pinaceae > Pinus > Pinus albicaulis. The sequence continues at coordinate 308,269,356 of CM076569.1, forward strand.
AAGTCAATACAATGAGCAACACAAGGTGTCCAAAACAGGGTAGGATACCTCTCCATAAGCAACCTGCCAGCTGCAACATAATTTGCAGCGTTGTCCGTTATGACTTGGACAACATTCTGTGGGCCTATTTCCTGAATGAAGATGTCCAACAACTCACATAATAAACACGCATCTTTAATGTGTGCAGATGCGTCAACAGATTTCATAAACATTGTCCCCTTGGGACAACTAACCAAGAAGTTAAGAAGGGTCCTACCCTTCTGGTCAGTCCAACCATTTGACATGACTGTGCATCCAGTGTGTTCCCAAGATGCCCTAAACTCCTCCAGTCTAGCAGTGCAATCATTCTTTTCCTCTTGAAGAAGAGGCCCTCTCAACTGTGCAAAGGTAGGGGCTTTGTACCCCGGACCAACGACAGCAACAGCATCAAACATAGGTTGGTAGAATGGGTTTGTCTTGGCAATGTTGAAAGGAACATCACTCCATAGAAGACATCTACTCACCAACCTATCAGCTTCTGCCTTTTCCTTTTTTTTAATTGCTGATTTGATGCCAGGTTGTGCACCAGGTGTCGTTCTAGGGACAAAAAGGGATGAAAAAGCTGAGGGGGTGGAACTGGAAGGTAATGCTGAACCAGAAGAAGCACTCTCACTTACCCCCTGTGTTGAGCTCCCTACAAGTTGCCTTTTTATTACTGCCCTGGTGTCTTTGCCATCTTATTTTTCCATCAAGGCTTTAATGGCCTGTCGGATCATTTCTGGACCCGGATTTGGGCAAAGTTCTACATTTTGCCCTGGAATTTGCCCTATATGGCATTTTAATCTGGCGATACCCCCTGACATATGCTTTCCACACAACTTGCAAGACAAATACATTCTATTGAGTCCTCCAGTTTCGGGTATAGTATCAGGTTCACCATACTGCCAGAAAGGATCCAAATTCCTTGGCATTTTGTTTGAAACTTTTTGATGTTTGAACCTGGGCACAAAACAAAAATTAAAAAAAATATTAAAAATTGCCCATCACATAAATTAAAATTTAAAATCACTAAATAGTAGACTGGGCACTAAGTGTATAGGTCCAATAGAGGTTATGGGAATGATGTAGCTACTGTGATTTCCCAGGCTCTCAAAGATCATCCATTTTTAGTCTGCACGATATGCTAGTTGACGTTGCCAAATGCTGGAACTATTCTTGAAGACTGCTATTTTTTATCCGTGGACAAATATATTTTATCCTATTTTGCTCATGTAAATGTTGGAACGGTTTGAAGACTACTGGATAGATATATTTTTGAATTCATGATTTAATTATTTGGACTTTAATGTTATTTGGCTCATTATGGAGTAACTAAACCATGGAGGAGAAATGCTACCATGTTGGTATGCTGTGAGATTGTTGGCATACGTTGAGAGAAGGAAAGTATGTTGTCTATTAATGCTAATATTGCACTGTGCCTAGAGGTATATGTTGTTGTTTTAGTCTAGAATTATTAGAGACGTGGCTGTTAAAAATATTTCTTTAAAAGGGAAATATATTAGTATAAAAAGTCTCCTAAAAAATACTAACATATTGAAATTTACGCATAACACTCAATGACGTATTCCAAGTCTTTAGACATGATCTGAATTTTTTTGAAGTGCAGAGTAGGATCTTAAATTTAAAATCGTTCCCTACGGCTACTGCCTCGATTTGCAATCGAATAAAAAATGTTATGTCTGTATAAAAAAATCATGTTATGTATATATCTAATTTTACAGTCAACGATTCCCTGGGTTCCAGTGTTGGAGATTTTCCTGGCCAGCTTGTATGGAAGTGACATAGTCTGAGGGATTTTATAACAGTGAAGGGGATGCCATTCGTTTTGCTGTATAGAGTTGACAGGAAAAAGAAGTTGGAACCTAGGATTGCTGTAGAACGAAAATGGCAAGCCGCAAATGTTTTTAACTTACCTGGCGGCGGCAGCAGCAAACCCTGGCGGTGGCACCCAATCTGCAAGCTCGAATCTTTAGCTCCCTCCCAACGCAAAGTTGCAATCCGAATTCCGAAACCCTCTTGCTCGACTCCACAGTGTTAAACGACGCGGGCGGGCGGACATCCGACAAACAAAACAAAATAACACATTAAAAAACGAAATTTCCGGCATTTATAATCACTTTCACGACTTTTTGGATCGAATCGGGAAAAAATCGGGCATATAACGAAAAAATCGGGACTTTTTCAAATTTCAAAAATTCGGGAAAAAATCGGCCGATTTAATCGGCGTCTTGAAAAAATCGGGACTTTTTGAAAAAGTCGCGATTTTTTCGGGACTTTTTCCACACTGGTATAAACTGTGATCCCAATTGCTTCTCCCCAAAACTTTGGTTGCAAATCAGCTGTTAGTAGCATTGTCCTTGCCATTTCTTGAACGGTTTGGTTTCTTCTTTCAACTACTCCATTTTTCTTGGGAGTCCTAGCAGCAGAGAGTTCTCTTTCGACTCCATGTTCTTTTAAGAATTCATCAAAGTCTTTTGAGGTGAATTCTCCTCCTCTATCCGTTCAAAGACATTTGATCTTAGAATCTTTCTCATTTTCAATGAGAGCTTTAAGATTCTTAAAACATTCAAATGCTTTGGATTTATATTTTATGAAATATACCCACATCATTCTAGTATAGTCATCAACAAATAAAGCAAAGTAACTTTCACCTTGAAGAGTTGGAGTTCTAGTTGGCCCACATAGATCTGCATCAATGATCTCCAGAGGTTTTGATGTTGAAAACTCCTTAGTTTTGTGGTTGGTTTTAGTTTGCTTTCCATGCTGGCATGAGCCACATACAACTTGATCTGGCTTGAACATCTTAGGAATTTCCCTTACAGCATTAATCTTACTGATATTGATCAAGTTGTCAAAACTTGTATGCCCCAATCGCTTGTGCCATAACCAACTTTCATTTGTTTGACTCAAGTAACATTTATCTCCTTGGATTTTTCTTAGAATGTAAACGTTATCTGGTGTTCTTACTCCTTTTGCCACAAGTTCTCTCGAGGATGAGTCTCTTATTTCACAACATTTAGTACTAAAGACAACATTATGTCCTTGGTCACAAATTTGGCTAACACTTAAGAGATTGTTAGGTCCCTATATTACTAGTATAGTCACTTATTGTTGTTAGTATAACCCGCTTATTGTTATTTTTGTACCCCTGTAAGCCCAATATTGTTATTATTGTGCCCTTACATTATTATTGTTAGGTCGACTAGGATTATATTGTGACCCCATGGACTCATATATATAGAAGGAGGTTTTGTCATTTGTATCATCCAAGAATTATTCATTTGTGTAATGTAAAGGAGGTTGCCCCACCGAAGTGGCTTATTTCTAAGGCGTTGATCTCTCTTTTCTTCTATTTTTGGCGCTGGTTTCATAACATTTGGTATCAAAGCTTTGGATTCTAGAGTTTTGTTGCTCCAAACAGGTCATCATGGAATTTTTGCTATAACATTCTTTCTACGAAGGTTCAGAAGCTGAAATTGTCATAGAGCGAAGCCGAAAACCTAAAGAACGTCTTGTAAAAATTTCAGATCTTGGTTCACAATATTTTCGGAGATATGATCTATGGAATTTAGGGTTTTTTCAGGCTCCCGAATTTCACCTAAACAGGTCATAGTGGTATTTTCGCTATAACTATATTTCTATGAAGGTTCAAAAGCTGAATTTTTTATAGAGTGAAGCTGAAATCCTAAGGAACATCGTGTAAAAATTTCAAATCTTGGTTTGCAATATTTTCGGAGATATTATTCGTGGAAGTTAGGGTTTTTTTCAGGCTCCCGGATTTCATCTCAAAGAGGTGACCATGGGAAAATCGTCATAACTCTTTGTCTGAGCATCCAATTGGAATTCTGTAAGAAGTGGCCGCAAGTATATGGACTATAGTTTCCCATGTATCAATTTCAGAGCCGAAGGAGGAAACAGTGACACGTGGCACATCATACAAGTTCGCTCTACTGAACCAGTCCATAACTTGGTCATTGTGGAAGATTGGACATAACTTTGCCTAAAAGAATCCAAATCAGGTCAAACTTGTGGCATTTGAAAGAAGATTCAGAGGGCTACTACAAGGCCGAATTTCAGATATTGAAGATTCGAAATCACATAGATACTTCAGTTTCAATATCGAGTTCCTCAAAAGAAAGAAAAAGGTGTGTATTTATTTTTCAAATTGAATAAGTCTTTTGTGAAAAATCAATTTGAAGTGATTCCAAGGGCATATTGAAGCATAATATCAGTATTGCGTTCTAAAATGCCACCTAAAAAGAATTCAACAACCATAAAGCCTTCAGAAGGCTCTACTATAACTCATGAAGAGGAAGAAGTGCAACATAGCATATCAAAATTACAAGAGCAAGTGCACCAAATTTTGTTCTCCGAAAGAGCAACAAAAAATCAAATGGAAGTTTTGAAAAAAGGCGTGGAAGCTAAGATGGATGTTTTGAAGAAAGGCGTGGAAGCTAAGATGGATGGTTTCAAGAATGGCATGGAAGCTAAGACGGATGACATGGAAGCTAAGATCGATGAAAAAATGAAAGACAACATGGAAGACATGAAGAATGATCTAAAAGTAGACATGGAAGGTTTGATGACAAGGTTAATACAAGAAATGATTCCTAATGGCGGAAAGATAGTAGAGGAAACTCATGATGAGAACAAAATAAATGCTAATCGTGATTTCATACACTTTAATGTTGGATTGAAGAACCACCATATTCCAAAGATGGATATGAAGAAGTTTGATGGCAAGGATCGCGTACCATAGATACTACAGATGCAGCAATATTTTGATCTCAACAATGTGCAAAACACACAAAAGGTACACATTGCAACTTTACATTTAGAACAAAATACATTTGTATGGTATTGATGGCTTTGCTTCCGTAAAAAAATTGTCACTTGGTCAATTTTTACGGAGGAAATGATAGCACATTATGAGGATACAAAGAGCAACACCTTCTTTAGCCAATTGATAAATCTCAAACAAAAGGGTTTAATGGGGGAGCACATTGAGGACTTCCCAAAATTGAATATAAGGGTAACTGATATTCCAGAGGAACACAGGATTGATCTCTTCACAGGTACTTTAAAGGATAACATCCAACATGAAGTTCGCGTTTTGGAACCTGATTCATTGGAGAAGGCATTCAGGTTGGCAAGAAAATTTGAATGTAAAATTATGGCGACAAGGAAGCCTACCACTCACTTCTATAAAGAGGGAAGTGTTGCTACTCCTAGATTTCCACAACCTACAAGGTTGACACCACAAAAATTGGAAGAAAAAAGAGAAAAAAGGCTTTGCTATAGTTGTGATAGAAAATACACTAAAGGTCATAAGTGTGCTGAGAAGAAATTATTTTACATAGATTGTGAAGAGGAAGAAGAAAATGAACAAGAAGAGGATATACACCAGGAACCAGCCCTAGAAGAGGAAGAAATGAATCTGACCATATCATGTAAAGCACTGGCAGGAATTACCACTCCTCAAACTCTCAAGATAGGACATATCAAGAAGAAAAAGGTAATAGTGTTGATTGATTCAGGTAGCACCCATAATTTTATTCATTGTAAGGTAGCCAAGGAATTAAATTGTTTCCTATACCCAGCACCAGAATGTCAAGTGATGGTTGCAAATGGAAGAACTATAAATTGCTCTGGAAAATGCCATAATATCAAGCTAACCATGGGGGAATATGTATTGACTAGTCCAATGCTTTCCATTCCTATGGGAGGTGTTGATGTTGCACTAGGAGTACAATGGTTACAATCTTTGGGGACGGTAGCTTTTAATTTTCAAGAACTTTTCTTGAATTTTTTTTCAGAAGGAAAGGAAGTCGAATTACGGGGTATTGCAGGGAAGCTGGGAAAGATAATAAGCTCTAATGTCATGACAAAGCTTCTAAAGAAAGAACAAGGAGGTGTAATTGCACAATTATGCTCACTAGAAGTTCCAACATCAAAATCATCTATTTCTGCAGATCTCCAACAAGTCTTGGACAATCATTCCAAGGAGTTTGAAACTCCCAAAGGACTCCCACCTATTCGTGATCATGATCATGCTATTCATTTGATTCCAGGAAGTGTTCCTCCAAACATCAGGCCTTATAGATATCCTTATGTCCAAAAGAACGAAATTGAACGTATGATTGCAGAAATGTTAGAGGCCGGTATAATTCAACCTAGTCAAAGTTCTTTCTCTGCTCCTGTAGTATTGGTACACAAGAAGGATGGATCATGGCGCATGTGTCCGGATTATAGGGAGCTCAATAAGCTCACTATTAAAGATAAATTTCCCATTCCTGATTGATAAATTATTGGATGAATTACATGGAGCAATTTATTTTACCAAGTTGGATCTATTGAGATTTTGTGTATTTGGGATAGCATAAGTTGTGCTCTAGCTCCCAAATTTTGTGGAGGGACTAGAGTACACTTGATCTACAAGACCCAGAAAAGGATTTGAGAAATTTCATCTGGTTTAGGAGATATTAAATTAATTAATTATTTTAATGTATTTCATAAGTTAAAACTTAGTGAACTTAAATAATTAAAGTGAATTTAATTAAACATGCGATGAAATTGTCTTAACTCACATGGATCAAGCTTTCTTTTAATCTTAGCCATTGATTCAAGATTTGATCATGGCCATTGGTTTCCCAACGAGAAAAGTATAAAGGAAAGGCTTGGGGTCATTTGTAAATACACACAGAGGCAGAGCACTGAAGCTAAGTTGAGATTCTAGGGCGAGTTTGCTAGGAATTCTCAAAAGTGTTTCAGCTGCAGAGAGGGAAATTTAGGCCAAGGGGATGATCTGATCCCGGGTTCTAGAATCAACAAGAGGCAAATATCAGCTCAGAGAGTCAGCACAGAGAAGCAGGAGGGCAGCAGCAGGAGGGCCGCAACTTGTGCTATGCAAGTGTTGTGTAGTCCCTCAAGGACAGCGTAATTCCTGCAGGAAACCCTCAAGGGTTACGCAGAGACCCTAAGGGGCAGCGTAAGGCCTACATCACCCAGTCTGGGGTAACGCAAACCTTTCTGGAGCAGCGCTGAGGGTTAGAGGGGCTTCAAAGGATGACACGGAGGCTTTAGGAGCAACGTTGGGGTTTCTAGGCCCTAATTTTGGCTGAGTTCTGTAAATCTCGTTTGAGGGTGTGGATCAGTCATTATTTTGGCCCTAGATCAACTAGTGAGTTCTAGATCTATGTTATCTATGTCGGGTTTTCAAGATCTGGAACTCAGGCTTGTTGTATTCAGAAAATTCTTAATAATAAAACCCTCCAGCAGCCAGAGACAGGTTTTCCCGCATTGAGTTTTTCCAGGGACTATTTGTCCAGAAATAACTGTGCCACTTTGTCTATATGTGCATGAACTTGTTCTAGATCTGGATTGGTGGAGATCTGTTATGTGTTTTGCTTCGATTTTAACTTGAATTTATTCAGTTAATAACTTGTCTAAGAAGGAGGAGCATAACCAGATTAACAGTAAATAATTTCCGCATAAAGTGTAAAGATTCAGAAATTTCCACATGGTATCAGAGCAATTGCAGATCTAGGAGGATCACTAGCAAGAATCTGAAGGTTCTAGCTGCAAGAAGCAGCTGGAAAAGCAGCAGAAACGCAGATCTGAAGGGAAAGCACAGCTTTCAAAGGCAAATTCACGCAGAGGGAAGGGTGACGCAGTCTAATGTTGTCTCCTAGCAAGCCCACGCAATTACTACGCAAAGGCAGCTCAGAAACAGTGCTGGATTAGCCTGAACCCTGCCAAGGTGATGCAAATCTGAATCTGTCATATCCAGAAAAGACTGAAGAAAAGCTGCAGAAATTCAGAAGGCGCTGGTGGGGTTAAATTTCTGAAGTTTTCAAATCTTTAGCCTTAGCACAAGTGACAAAGAGCGGGAGGAGATCAACTTCTCAGAGAGTTTCTAGCCAAAAGAAACTTGCAGTTTGATCAGAGGATCAAAGAGAGCTAAATCATAGTTGATTTGGCAGATTTCCAATTAGGGAAATCAGTTGTTAGAAGAAGCAAAAGGTGTTTGTTTCACCAAGGACCTTAGATCCATTTCTCTAACAAAGAGAAAAAGAAGTTCCGACACTTACTGAGCAGATGGCTCCTCATGGACTGCGTGATCAGGACAGGCTGGATGGCCTCTCAAACTTCTCAGTTTGGAAGGCAAGGATCCTAATAGTCCTTGAGGCATACAATCTTAGAGATTATGCAGAGCAAACTCTGGCCACACCGACAGATCTGGATCTCCTTCGGAAGCATAAGGAGGTTGTTGGGCATGCCAAGAAGCTGATTATGGATGGAATCAAGGACCATATTGTACCACACTTAACTGAGAAGAAGACATCTAATGAGATGTGGAAGGCCTTGATCTCCCTATATGAGGGAAAATCTGTCCAAAGGAAGATGATGTTGGAGACACAGATGAGGTCATTCATGATGACCAAGGGAGAAGACATGGAGCATTTTCTCTTCAGATTGCAGTCAATCAGAGATCAACTGACTCCAATGGGTGCTAAGGTGGAAGATGATGTGATAGTCAGGACTACCCTCAATGCAGTCACAGAGGAGTGGGAAACCTTTGTCCAAAGTATCTTGGGCAAAGCGGACCTCGCAGATTGGGACAGCTTGTGGTCAATTTTGCGTGAAGAAGAACTCCGCATATTCACCAAGAAGAAACACAGCTCTAGATTGAGCAAAGTGAAGAAAGAAGATGAGGAAGATGTAGCCTTGGCATCAAAGAGGCAGCTAAAGAAGAAGACAGATCTCTCAAAGATCAAATGCTTCCAGTGTGGTGAAATGGGACATTTTGCCAGCAATTGTCCTCAGAAGAAAAGGGACAAGGAAGCTTCTTCTTCCAAGGTTGTTGTGGCAGATGACAGGTCAGAAGATGATGCAGCCATGAGTGCTCATGAACCACGGAAGTGGGGTGACATGAATATGTAGAGAAGCTACATAGAAGTAAGGCAGGATCCTTGAGCAGCTCATCTCTTGGATCACATGCGAGCTACGGCAGCCTTAAGACAGTAACGGGACAAGTGGAACAGTGGGTGCATAAATCACAGATGAAGCAGAGGCAGATCTAAAAACTGGGAGGAGCAGCGCAAAGCAGAGCAGTAGCAACGTAGAAGTAGCAGCAGCACAGAGGCTGATGTGCCTTCAGTAGCGCAGAGCAGAGCTTCTTACGCAATGCAGAGTTGCAGCAACGCAGAAGGCTTCAAAAGGACACAGCAGTGCAGCAGCAGCGTGAGAGATTTCAGCACAAGGGGCTGATGTGACTTTAGTAGTGCAGAGGGAGTCTGCTTACGCAGTGCAGAGCTGTAGCTATGCATCATCCTTTAGATGCCAGCACAGATCTATAGCCTATGGAGCTTCAGTGAAGAAGACGCAACCCATCTGACTTGTCTGTCAAAGATTGGGCAATAGATTCAGTTGTTTCTCTCAACAACTGAAGTTGCAGTGCAGCAGATCAGCAGTTGCATACAAATTGGAGCTTCCTGCTTCTTCGCGAGTACATCCAGTTTTCCATGTTTCATGGTTAAAGAAGGTTATAGGGGACAAACTTCCAGTTCAAACAATATTGCCAGAACTTGATAAGGAAGGAAAAATCATATTGGAACCTGAAGCAGTTGCGGAAACAAGAACTCGACAGCTACGAAATCAATCAATTTCAGAGTATCTCATCAAGTGGAAGAACTTACACACAGAAGATTCTACATGGGAGGATGAGAATTTTATACAAAAGCATCCAGAGCTACTCAAGCGTTAAGGACAACACTTTTTTGAAAGAGAGGGACATATTAGGTCCCTATATTGCTAGTACAGTCCCTTATTGTTGTTAGTATAACCCCCTTATTGTTATTGTTGTACCCCTGTAACCCTAGTATTGTTATTATTGTGCCCTTACATTATTATTGTTAGGTCGGCTAGGATTATATAGTGAACCCATGGACTCCTATATATAGAAGGAGGTTTTGTCATTTGTATCATCCAAGAATTATTCATTTATGTAATGTAAAGGAGGTTTCCCCCCTCGAAGTGGCTTATTTCTAAGGCATTGATCTCTCCTTTCTTCTATTTTTGGAGTTGGTTTCATAACAGAAATTGTGTTTGAGCCCCTCAACTAGCAAATTTTCAGCCTTTCCTTGTCCATTAATGAGAGTAATTGTTCCTTTTCCAATTATCTTAGCAGATCCACTTCCAAAAGATACATTTCCGTTCTTTTTGTTTAATGAGACAAAATTATTTTGGTCACCTGTCATATGTCTTGAGCATCCACAATCCACGAACCAATGATTCTCATCACTATGAGCACATAGAGCTAGGCCACATTTATCTGTATTGAGAGTCACCTTTTTAGCTTCCTCCTTTTTGAGTGGGCAATTTTGCTCATTATGACCATGATTATTGCATGATGAACAAGTTGGATCAAACTTAGCCAAAGGATCAAACGAATTGTAAGTCTCGATTTGTCCTTGCTCTTTAGGATCACGTAGTTTGTTTGTTTGATCTTTCAATCTTGGTGCTTCATTTTTATGAGCCTTGCAATGCTTAGCTTAATGACCAAAGTTTTTACAATAGTAACAATACCCAAGAAAGATAGTTTGGTACCTGTTGTAAGAGCCATAACTTGAATCGACATTCTTCCTTGGAGTTATTCTTCCTTCATTTCTTGTGTTGGAGATGGGCGTTTGTTCTTGGTGAGATATATTTTCCTCGTTTGGATGGCAAGAGAGTACGCTAGCATAACTCCTTGTATTATCCTTAGTACTTGATGATTCTCCTTTGAAACCAATCCAAGATTTGTCATATTGAGGTTTTTGACTATTAAGGATGTTATCAAGTGTTTGAGAGCTTTGACAACTCCTTTTGACTTGCTCCAACTCCTTCCTTAGAGAAACTATTTTAGCTTCACGTGTTTCACAGATATCTTCCTTTTCTTTTAGCTTATTGTTCAAGAAGTCTTCCCTTCTTTTTGCTTCCTCTTTTTTCTATTTTGAGAGAAACAATCTTCTTTCATAAATTACCATTCTCTTCAATGGCACTTATCAGTAATTCATCCATATTTCACTCGCCTTATAGTTCTGAATCATCATCATTTGTGAATGCCATGAACAACACTTCTTTGCTTCCAACATGGTCATTCTCTTCATCTGATTAGAGTCAAAGAGCAGGATACTCACAGGACTACCCATGGGTATCCATATGGGTTCTTGATCACGCATTTGGGATTGACCCATGCATCAGTCACTTTCTAGTCTGGCATACTGTTGCAGAGGCTTCTATTGTTATTCTTTGATGCTTTCATCACATATAGCAGGACACACGGGGGTAACCTGAGACAGCTGGGGAGACACAGTGCATCATGGACAAGATAATGACTTCCTAGCTAAGGCATATGGTAGGAGCGCGAGTTTACAGATACGTGATTAGCGATGGCATGACCCACTGGAGAGGAAGCATATGTCCTGCCGATGAGTACACACTTAGGGAGATGATCAAGAGAGAGTTGCATGACAGACCTTCGGTAGGACATTTCGAGGCATTGTACAAGCATGGGGCACAGTGGATGGTAGGCCTCTTTTACATGAAGGCATGTGGGGTCCAGGGAGTAAATGAGTACATCACCAAGAGAGTGGATACCATAAAATGATGTGTGATTAGGCATGAGCAGGGTAGTATAGCATGCACCAAATTGATTCATGATACATGGTGTCCATCTATTGGTTGCATACAAGGATTAGTGATGGGGCACGGATGGGCGCCAACAGTTAGCAATGCTTCACCACAGCAGTTCGCAGCAGTTAGTTATGATTAGAGTGGCGAAGCGACAACATGGCAGTTTCCTTTTGGGATTAGCATGGGACCCTGGCATTACAACACTTGACAGCTCAACCACCATTATGGGTGAGTTGGTCTTTACAGGGGAAGATCTTCCATTGGACTTCAATTTGGCGGAGAGTGTTTCACTTTTTAGTGATTCATTGGGGGTATTAGAGGTGGTAGTGGTTAGTTCTTGTGGGAGAGGATCCTTTTTAGCAGGTTTTGGAAGGTACTTTCAGGAGTTCACTCGTGAGGTGCACGGTTTTCTAGTAGAGTAGTTGCTTGAGGAGTTGATCGAACTTTCACATTATCAAGACACTCTACTTATTGGCAGTATACAGAGGGCCTCTAGTGTCTATTCCTTGCTGGTGAGAGAGTGGAGCGAGAGATGCTTCACGATGACTAGGATGGTTTGGGACTCTAGTATTCACTTGGATCAACTTGTGGAGTGACAACATACCATGGCATTGCTTGAGGGCAAGCAATTTTGGGGAGGGAAGACTGTAATGTCCCCAAATTTTGGATTACTAGGCGAGGTGGTAAGGAGGGTTTTCTAGAGCTTGTGTCAGCCTGGTCATACGAGTAGGATTTCTCCATTGGTGGGCCAAAAGGTTTTAGAGGAGTTTTATGGGTCTGACTAGAATCGCTTACCACATTTCATCATCGAGATCAATTCCGCACAGTCTACTCTTGGTTCCATTGCGTTCCAACAATTTCCATAAAATGGCCTTAATATCACGCATATTTTAATTATTAATGCTTAAGGTGTTGTTTCAGGCTAATTACTTGGAGAAACACCTTAGTGTAATAGCTCATTGGAATCGGGGTGAAAAGATCTACAGGGCAGAATGATAAAAAGCGTGAAGAGGTGGCCAGTGTGACCATAAAGGAGAATTAAGCATTTTCTGGAATTAAAAGTGACTTCAATTAGTTTATAAAATTCACTTTATTAAATAAATAAAGGAAAATTTCTTTTAAATATTTAATTGGTGGGAAAAGGTAAGTGACTTATAAAAAAACAAAAAGAAAAGAAAAAAAGGGAAGGTGAAGGTGAAAATACAACCCTAAACTCATTAAATAAGGAAATTGAGGAGACTCTCCTCATTCGTGCATTGTGTGTGAATCTAGAGAAATAGCTCTTGGAGAGAGTTTGAAGGAGAAGTTGACGGTTTGGAACCCTAGCTGCCATAGCAGACTTCGAAGTTGCAACAAGACACCCTAGTTTGGGATTCAAGATTGAAATCACTCAGATTTCACCATTGAGCTACAATGGAGTGCAAGATTTGCTAAAGATTCTGAGTTGGAAGAGGTATTATCAGTTGAATCTCCTAAACATTTTATTGCATTTACCTTTCAAGTTGAAGATAGAGTTGGGAGTCGATTTTTCCAGTCATATCAAGAGCGAAGGTGCTGCCAATAAAATAGGAACGATTCTCCCTCACTCTATTGGTCAAAATCTCTGAAGCAGAATTTGGGTTGAAGAAGCAAACGAAGTAATGAAAACCAACCCACCAATAGCACAAGTTCCATGGAGAATAGAAGGTATGAATTTCTTATTCTGTGACTGGACGAGTTCTCCTTTACAGTGGGGTCGAGCCACTATAGTAGGAGGTCGAAACACCTGTTAATAAATTGTTGGCAGCTTATAATGGTCAAGGTATTTCCAGTGTGAAGAGGCAAGCAGTTACACCATTCCAGAACCGTGGTCACCGTCTTTTATAGCTAAATGAGCCACTAATAAAATCTGAGCCGAGTTGTTGTAGTTAACTGTGCGTTGGGGTTGCTTATCATCACAAAGAGGCTTGACTAGGGGTCTATTGTTGACTGTGTAAAGTCTGGAGTTGTTGATGGTAATGTTGGAAGAGTCGTGACCCTTATTTGAGTTCCCTTCAACTAATTTCACCCTCTATTAATTGTTGGTTGAACGAGCAAGCTGCTACAATCTGGACGTCTAAACTGAGATTTAGTGTCTGGGCAGAGTATACTTCTCAAGTTGATATTCCTCGTAGTGGGATGTAACAGATGCATATGTAACACTTGTTGGCTGCCATCTCATTAGCAGAGATTTGTTGAGAAATATTAAGGGATCGTTGGAAGGAAATATTACAATTTGTAAGTTGTAACTTGTAACATTATGCATACAAATACAATTGTGACAGATTCATTAATGATCCAAGAGGAGAAAGACAAGAAGCTGCAGTTTTCTCATCAAGTCATCAAAAAAAAAAAATGTGTTACATAGGTACTTAGTCCTAAGGACTCATCAATCATCATCGTCAAAATTAGCATCACTACCATGGTCAGCATTGCTCTCCTTTGCATCCTCCTCCTATGTATCCAAAGTAATTTTTTCATCTGCTAGTGTGGAGGATGACCCCTCAAGAGTATCAACATCATCAAAAGTGACAGGCTCTAGCACTAGCTCATTAAGATCCAAGTTGGTCAATGCCAACTCAACACTATTGTCCAAATCCATATCATCGGGAAACACATCCCACGTCTTTTTCTTTCCCTTCAACCACTCCTCCCTTTGCCTGTAAATAAGACGAAGGTTGGTGTGCACATACACCATTGTCTCTGCCCCAGACTGCTCAAGCACACTCTTCTTCAAACTATACAAATTCCCATATGTGCTTAATTCCTCTCGCAACAAGAGAATGAAAGCAAAATGCACTTGTTGGTTGCTTCAATCACCTCCAAAACGTTCCTAAACCCTTTGCTACTCACTCCCACACAGCCACAGCAAGAGAGACGCATTACAATGAAGAGAAAGTGGCCCAAATTGGGCTTTTAAAGAGTTGTGGCACACTTTTCGAGAAGGACACATGTCCCAAAATCGTGACACATTGCTCCGGCGAATCGGATTCTCTAGGTCCACAAATCCCTTGTGTTCGGACACGCTCAACCCACGAATCGAACACATGTCTCTCGAGAATTGTGTCTGACACGCGGGATTCGGGACACATGGGGGGGGGGGAGGACGAATCCGGTTTCTTAGATGTCAACAAGTCAAAGAGAAAACAAATTTTTATTTTATTGTTCATGTTAGCTCCAAGATGATTAGGTAGGCCCCACTTCTTGAAGGGGTTTGACTCTTGGTCAAAACCCACATGATAAGACTACAAATTGACATCTTGACCTCATTTTGGCATCTCATCACCAATTCGGATCT
Source organism: Pinus albicaulis (assembly GCA_034641835.2). Taxonomy (NCBI): domain Eukaryota; kingdom Viridiplantae; phylum Streptophyta; class Pinopsida; order Pinales; family Pinaceae; genus Pinus; species Pinus albicaulis. The sequence goes on from CM076569.1 coordinate 308,284,387, forward strand.
GCTTACTAAGGTTTCTGTTCACACATACGAAGGAGGAAGAAGACACTTTGACCAGGAAAGTTTGAGCTATTCTACTTTTGTTTGACCAGCATTGAATTGGCATTTTCTGGGTTGCTTTGGCCAATGCTTTGACTGGTTATTCGAGCGAATATTCTGGTATCTTTGACTGAACTATTGACCGAATCTCTGGCTAAATTCTGGACATTGACCGAACCTTTTTTGACCAGGGTTGAGTGCAGGTCAACTGTGACAGTTTGACCTAATGTTTTGAGGGAGGTTGTAGGGCCAAAATTTGTCCTCTTTGACCACAGTTGACCAAGAGCAGCAGAAGCTGAAATTCGGCCTGTTCACCAGATTTGACTAGCTGAACAGAAATGTGATTTTCTCTCTCCTTTGACTAGGTTTGACTTGGAAACTGATGTGGTCAGTCTGACTTTGACTGGAATATCAGATTGTATCTCTTGTTGAATTGGAAATTTTCTCATAAAAGAAGGTTGTTCGGTTTTTCCCCGGTTAAGGGTTTTCCCAGGATAAAATTTGTGTCTCTTGCGTGTTTTTATTTCTTTACTGTGATCTCTGCTTCCCTACTGCATTTATGGTTGAAATTTTCTGAAGTACAATTGCTTAATGATCTGGAATGTGCTACAGATAAAATTGTATCATTGGAAGTAATTATCTGGAACAGAAAATTGTGCTTGTCTAAATTGCACTTGAAAAATCAACATCAATTCGACTCAAAACTGCATTCAGGAACAGTTTAAACGTGATAGCAGCATAGCATTGGAATCAAAACATTGGATGAAAGATAAATTATTTACTTTAAATTTGTGATGATTATTGCTATCATGGAAGTTGGTATCAAAATGTTGAAGTACGATCAGTAGAATAGAGATACAGAGACATTCTAGGATATATATTATAGAGTGATTTTTTAAGAAAGGTGACAAAAATATTTTGGTGCCCGAGACTTCATTCAATAGAGATCTTCTACTTGCATATAAGCTTTCCTCAATTTTAATTAAGAAATGTCTCCGTGCAATGCCAGTGAATGCTTGCTGGATGAGTTAAGGAAGAGCACATGTTGTCAGTGTATATTTGATTTACACAGTTCAGATAAGGTTTGCACAGGTTAGTCGTGATCAGCAGCCAGCAATTGATGAACTCCTTCAAGTTCATGGAATATCCTGATTTCAATTTTCCACAAGCCACTGTAGCTTACCTTGTCTGGTGGACCTTTTTGACCTCCAAAGAAAATTTCAGCCCTGCAATTATAAAATTATGGTGCCACTTTAAACATTTGATCATAAAATATGCCCATAAACAAATATAGTATTTGAAAATAGTTCAAGGTGCAGAAGGTAGTTCATACTTGCAGGATTTTTTAATTGATAAAATTGATGCTCCTTTCCTTCCTATAACTCGCCCCATATTCCCATCAGGAACATCTACAAATTGCAGAATTTCTTCTTCAAAGATCTGACCTCCTTTTATTAGATTATCTGAAACCAAAATGCATCAGTTGTAAGAATCTCTTTTCATTAAGCCTAAAAAGATTCTGTTACATGTCTATAACCTCAAAGAATAATAGTAAAAGATGTGTGAAGTGACTAAACTCCCAAATGTCTCACCTTATTATATGTAGGAATGAAAACGGTAAATTCTTTCTTTGACCAATTCAAAAATCAAAATAACAAAAACAACTCTTATTACAGAGATTTACTGAAATTTAGATATTCATAAAATTAATAGCATCTGGAGAACAACTTGCATAGGAGTTGACATATTGCAAGTTTTTAATGATTAAAACCATTAGCCTTCACTTAGCAATGGGTAGGCAGGGAAGAAATAAAGAGGTTACTTGTTAGCAACGAAGGCTCATTAGAAAAGAAATGCTACATTTTAGTAACTTCTTTAATTCACTAGCACATGCCTTAGCACATTCAAATCTCCAATGGATCTCTGCACATTGTATGTCACTTCAGTGTGAGAAAAAACTTAGGGTTTAGCCATTGGATTAGGATTTGTTTCTCATGCATAACATGCATTAAAAAATCATACACCACCATATATAATTTGATGTACCTCCTCTTATTGATATACCTTCTATATAGACTTATAAATCGTTGCTCGATATAATGGATTTTCATTACAGTTCACATATGGCAGCGCATCTTCCCTTTTTGGCCTTCCCTTTTCCAAGATATGATATCTCATTATTGATCCCACCACATTTGGAGACATTCTTTACTTTCCTGGAGTTCGTGGTTTTCCATTGGATGCTTTCTTTTATTGCTATACAAGGCCCACCTCCCAATTATTGGAGTTGATTCATGCTGACATTTTTGGGCCTGTGACCACTTGTTCTATTGGCGGAGTGTGATCATGCGTATCTGTGCCAAAGACCAATCACTGCTAGATGCCTCTTCATTCAGACTGGTGTCTTTCTAGTCTTAGGGAGGTGTCCTCATGGTTTGTGTATACTGTCATTTAATGAAGGAATCTGAGTGTAAACTCGAAAGATATCAACATACTCAAGTTGCCCTCTATTACCCCTCTTTCAGCAGGGGTACTCTAGAACCTTTTGGCCACACCATATAAGCCCAAAGGATGTGCCTTATAGCCCTGTAAGGCCATGTGGGTGTGTGTTGTTTGTGAAAGCGACTCTTAGATCCCCATTGGTATGGATGGCCATGGCTATTCTTGGTATTGTTTGTTTCATGATATGTTTGTCTCTATGGCATTGGTAACTTCCCCTTGGTGGGTGGTAACTCCCTACCTTGATGGATATTCTTAAATCCTAGGATGGTGTGCACGTATCATGGAATAGGCATTGCTAGGAATCATGGTTTAAAGGAGCACTTGCATCAATAAACCCTTGTAAGGGTAATCACCATATGTATTTTTCCCTAACATTATCCCTTCTAATCCCAGTGCACCCCCCTTCCCCACATGTGCCATGTGTCTTATGTATTTTGCACTCCCCTTTGGCCTTGGCTTCAGATCCAGATAGTCTCACAGTTCCCAACTCCTCACAAAACTCTACTTACAACAGTGGACCCAGTTTTGGGGCAAAGGGGCATTCCATGTGGCAGTGCAAGCAACATAATTTGAAGCTAAATGATGAGGTGGACAAAAAACAAAGGTCAAGCAAGTATCATCCCGAAGCCAAATCAGCTCAATGCTCAAGCCAAAGTGACATCAAACCAAGTTTTTCAACCACTTATTCCACACGTAGGCATGACATTGTCATCTTTGAGGCTAGTGGATAGACTAAAAATGAAAACAACAAATGATGGAATGTTAAAGCTTATTTGTGCTAATTGGCAACCCCAAGGACAAATTCTTCAATTATCAACTCCAAATCACCCCAAGGAAAGGTCAAAGTGCTCCAAACCAGCCTAGCCAATAGAAGAAAGGGAGGCCAAGTCCTCCAAGCAAGCAAAAGAAGCATCTCCAAGCAAGACGTTGAAGGAAGAAATGAAGAAACAAACCCCCAAGGGATAAATCAAGCAAAGCAATCTCCAACCAAATGTCATATTGAAATATTTCCTTTCAAGAAAAAGTAGCCATGTCAATTATTGGACCAAAGGAGGAGGTCAATCCCTCGTAGGGAGTGAATCAAGCAAGTTAAGCAAGATCAAGGAGCTTGTTAAAGACTCCAAGCATTCCTAAAATTATTTCAAACCAAATCCAGAGAGAACCCGAGGGAATGTTGCATCCTCAAGGAAAATTTATTTCTTCTATGTTTGACGTCACTTCATTTATTGAGGGTTTTATGATCAAATTTTGAGCTTGAAAAAACATTCCCATGCCTCGCAGAAGATCCTTGACTTATAGTAAAGGCATCGGCCCTCATTTAAGGCATATTTTGAAGGATAATAGGCATTATTTAAGCCTTTATTGGAGCTATTTTTTGAGGAGTCGCCCACCTTTTCCGTAGCCATTGGAGGGCCAAACCAAGTTCAAATCAAGTCGTTCGACCAAAAATGAAGAGCTGATTTTATAAGCAAGCCAACCATGCAATTAAAAGTGGAACGTTTGATCATTTAAAGTCAAAACAACGCCTCTTGGCCTCATCCATGTAGCATTTTTCCTCCTTTTGGTGTTTACTCAATGTGAATTTGAAAATTAAATATTTTAACTTAGCCTCCAAGCATTTTGTGGATGGAAAGTTACTTATTTTTTGGGAGACCAAGGAGGAATTTTTGAAGAGCTCCATCTATAAATATAGGTCTTCTCCTTATTGGAATATCATTGTAAACTGGTTGAGTGTAATATCCCAAACAAGATATTTGGAAAACTTTTGCAGAAATTTGCTTAACCAAAAACTTTCCATAAAATTATCATTTATTTCACAGAAGATTGCCATGTAAAAGAAGACAAATAAGCATATGCAATTTCAATAATACATTGAGCAGAAATAATCTCAGACTTTATTATAACAAATAGTTGAAAGAGTGTACATGATGGTATAGTAGGAATATCTGAGATAGACAACCTGATCTCCAAAACTGATTTGCTCTGATGTTGAAGTTGGCTTCCCAAAACTGAATTGAAATCAATCACTGCACCTGTGAATTCTGGCTGAATCCACAAAGGAGATGAGTTGGGTTTTCGTTCACTCTCACCAAGGTCACCCGAGCGTTTCTATCCTAGGGCTACTGTGAAGTAGAGAACCGAGTTCTCAAACCTCTCCACAAGAAGAAATCATAAATCCAAGCTATCCTCCAATGGCCTCCTCCTCCTCTTTTATAGATTTGATGGACCCCTCTAGAACCTCCTATTTTATTATTATTTTAATCATGGAGTACTTTTTCCCTTTTCTATTTTAATTAAATATTCTTTTTAATGCGAGAAAAGAGTAAATCGGCCACCATGACTCCCCAGGTCACTGATACTCATATCTAGCCATCCCATCCTGTAGATCTTCTCGTTCTGATTCCAACGAGCTATTACACTAAGGTGTCCTATCAGGTATTCCTCCCGAAATGCCACCTCAAGCGTAATTAATTCAATTAGGCCAAAAAATAACTTTGTTTTCTGAAAATTGTCGGAATGCACCGGAAGGAAAGGCAAACTGCGCGGATGAAGGAGTATACCAAGCGAATGTGAACAGACCTCATGGAAACCCCTCAAAACTCCTCCAAAATCCCCTGAGCCCGCTGATGACACCAACCTACACCTGTGACCTATTTGCCCCCAACTCTGAGAGTTTGTCCTAACCATGTCATAAGGAGCACTAGAAAAAGGAACATCACAAATCCTCCCACCCCAAGATTACTTGACCTCAAGCAATCCAAACCGGTGGATCGGTCTGTTGGCCCAATGCAACTAAGACACAATGCCTGGATCCCAAACCAATCTCCGACTGAACATGTCATCAACAAATCCTCCTGGATCCCACTGCCACCAAGAGCAAGCATCAGTGCTCCCTGGCTCCTGTGGTGCTATAGCTCTGGCTGTGAATGTTGCCCCACCAACTGCATACCAATGCGTCACCTCTCTCCAATCCAACCCCTGACTCAATCCAGTGTTAATCCTGCTCTCGTGACGTCGGGATGGAATGCTGAAGAATTGTCGACCTGTATCCCACTGCCAATAGGAACATGTAGTATCCCTTATGTCTAAGGATCCCTGCTCTACTACACCCCTCACTAAGAATATCATAGTATCAATATGATATCAACTCATGATCTCTCGCCAATCCATTGCATGGACACATATGTAAGAAACAAGTTTGCTAGGCTGCTATGGGTCCCTGCCTAACTCGGGATGCTCTACGTGGTCACTAAACAAGATTTGTCTAAGGAAACCTTCCCATCTCTCCAAAATGGGAAAAAGTGGGCAAGATGTACTACAAGCCCTGTCTATGTACTCCTCGAGAGAGTTGCGGCCTGGAAATACTGCGACCACACTGGTTGCCACTGCACCTATCTGCACCTCATCAATGGGCAAGCCGAAAGATGGACGCACCACCATCTCCAACATCTCCTCCCTCCTCTGATCGGAGACTCCACGCTCTTTTTGTCTACTGGCTTCCTACAAAACTACCCTGTCAACCTCCAACATCCCCTGAGGACAAGTGTCTACAAATACCGCCATACTGCTAGTTGTCTGTACATTTGTCTGCTCCTCATCAATGACTGACCCCAAGTGTGGTTGCCCATCCTCCTCAATCATAGGCTCAATATGAACCACCAACTGGCTCTCCCCAAAAGGCTCATCATGCATACTGTGCACATCATCCTCCTCTATCGACTCATGCTCCACCATATGCTGCTCATGTTGACTCATCACTAGTGGCACACCATCCTGAATGTCTCCCATAGGGTCTACTGACTGCTCATCATATAAATTCAACCTGCTATCAATGACTCTACATGACTCATGTTCCTCAAAGGCATCCTCGTATGAACCCATGGACTCGTCCAAAGGAGAATCCTCGCCCTGAGAGTCGGAAGGAATCTCCTCCTGTTCTTCCTCTGTCATCTCCTCAGTGTCACTCAAGCATGAGTGATCAGGTCCCCAACGTCCCTTGCAAACAAAGCAGAGACTCTTCCTCCTCAACTCATTCCTGTTACATGATCCACCAAATCTGAGCAGCTCCTCCCTAGTCAACTATCTCTTGAACAACCCAATGTTTTGCTCAACCAACCTCTCAGCCAATTCATAAGCAACAGGTGAAACTAGTTGTTCTCTCCTCCAAATGGTTAACACTCTAGCCTGCAACTCTCTGCAAATGGCATCACAGATTCCCATCACTGAAGACAAGGTGGACAACATGTTTGCTTTGACCGTGTCAGGGTGATGTTTCTTAATGTTAAAGAAACATTGGAACATCTGATGGATCAAGTTATCACACCCCAAATCAAGCATGATGTCATAAGATCTAACTAGGGTCATGGCTTCTAGAATCTCCAGCTTCTTCCCAAAAGTAGGGCCCTCGCTGTAATCCAAATCTCGAAAGATCTCTACGATCAGTCTGAAAACTCTCCTCATAACACCATCATTGTAAGGAGCTATAGGGGTGGTTAGTCTCATGATGTTACTGAGACAAGATGCAACTGGAATTCTAACCCCTTCATAAGGTTCCTCCAAGAACTTGTGTTGTGTGAGAGCAATCATAGTTGGCTTTAGAGCCAAAATCAGTTTCTTCCCTTCTAACTGTTTTACTTTGGATAGGAGTGCATCCAATTCATCTAGTTTGAAAAGGACTTTCCATGTGAACCAAGCGCAAGGATTTTGTGTCCAATCTCTAGCTTCTCCTGCAAATCTCTTGGTTGCTCTTGGTTAAGAATGGCATGGATTTATTTTGAGAAAGGTTTGTTGGCCAATTTCGTTTTTTGATCTATATTGTAGCCCATTGAGGTATTGCTTTGCTAGTTCATGAAGTGTTTTAAAAACTCCATCACAAGGCTATGATTAATACAAAAATTTTGCACATCAACCTCTGGCTTGTAGAATTAACACATGGTACTCATACAACCATATCTAGTCCTCAAAGGACAGTTACACATCATAATCAGGTCTTTGCAATGTATAAACTAGAAGCCACACTATAATGGATACTAAAGTCAAGCCACTCCCAACACCCCAGCAAGCGTCACAATGCACTCAGCAGTTTACAATGATGCTGACTTTTAAGGACTCAAAACATCGGTAGTATATAACCCCTCTCTTGCCCTTCAAAATGGAAAATAAAAGTGATAGGTGTGGGTAGTTTTGTTGTAGTAGTAATTTGATGTTTGAATATTACAAACCCCATCCCCAAAAATATGAGAAGCATTACAATGACTCACAGTAGAGAATATAGACCCGGAAATGCCTCATATTTACTACAAGTAATCAAAATATATTAACAGTCAGCCCCACTTTTATTAAGTGTGAATTACAGCATATAAAGGGGATAGGTGCACCTGGAGTGTAAATTAGCAAGTTGCCCCTCCTTTTGGTTCATTACTCCAACCTTCGATACTACCCAACAATATGTATACCCGCTAAGAAAAACCAGTCAAGCCTTTGTTTGTTTTTTTTATTTTTCGACCTACTAAATGGAACTTCCTTATTTTATAGTAATCAAAACGGTCAAAGATTCGATTTGTCTGCGACGCCCAACTTCTTCTGGTCGACTCAGAGCCCTTCTCACAATTTGTTTACGTGCCCAATTTCACACAACTGACTGTGATTCATGCGCTTAGCTGAGAGTACGTACTATTACACCACACACGTCGACACCCACATCATGCTCCGAAATAGATCCTGGATCCTCAGGTCACCTGTGCATTCTACTCCATACATAACACGCCTATGCATTCACATCTGTATGCTTAACCACAACCAAAACTATGGTGGTTGTTGAAATTTGGTACCGGAGGACAGGTGGTTCCCTAAGGCTTTGATCTTTGGCCTAGGGAAAAGTGTCCAAAAGAATTTAATTTTTCTCCTAAAGTAACTTTAGAATTTTTTATAAAGTTAAATCTAATTTAAAAGTGACTTAAGTGATAAAGTTACTAAAGTGACTTTATAAAGTTATAAAGTCAAATCTAATTTTAAAGTGACTTTAAGTGATAAAGTTACTAAAGTTGAAGTGACTTTAAATAAAGTCAATATAAAATTAGAAAGGAAAAAGTGACTTTGGAAATAAAAGACTAAGTGGGTCTTTATTAAAGTGGGGTGAATTAAAAAATGGAAAGTGAGATTTAAATGAGCATTTAATCGCAGCCCTAGATCTCAATCTATCTCAGCCATTGGATTTAGGGATTCCCCAAAAGTCACTTAGGGTTAGGTTAAAGGAGGAAAAGGAGGAAAAGGTCATTCATTCTTTCATGAGCAGATTGGGAGAAGGAGAGAAAGAGAGCAAGGGAAATTTCTGGGCAGTGAGGAGAAGGAGGCAGCAACTTGGCACACATTCCAAGGCAGCATTTCAGCAAGACATTTTCAGCAAGACAGTTCAGCAGCTTTAGCACACAGCAAGGCAGATTTTTGGCACGATTTTTGAGGAAGAAGGGCCGTACAGCTAGGCCGTACAGCAGATTTGCACTGCAGATTTGCACAGATTTCGAGGAGCAGATTTGAGGGAGGCCGTACAGCAAGTGGCTGTACCTTTGGCACGCATTTCAAGGCAGAAATCGTACAACAGATTTTTGGACAGCTTGCACGCTTTTCTAGGTAGCCGTACAACAGCATTTAAGGCTGTTATTTGGCACGAAAATCGAGAAATCTGTACAGCATTTATTGCTGTTCCTATTTTGCTGTTTGCACGTTTTCCGAGGCGGTGGTTAAGCACGGAAAAAGAGATAAGTTGTAAAAGTCTGTTTGCTGATTATTTATTTTGCTGAATATTTCTATCACCGTAAAAAGCATTTTTCCAGAAATAAGAAGGAGCTTTCGAACTGGTTTTCCCCAAGAGTTGTAGGGGGTTTTTCCAGGGTCACCTTGACCAAAAATACTGAGTTATGATGAGTTGAATGACTGTTTGTTACTGCTGTTATTTTATTTCTGCATTTTCAGCATTCTGAAAAATTTCCAGAATTTGTGTTTTCAGCAAATTTATTTTCCAGTTTATTAAATGTGTGGATATGGGAAAGGGCATTTAATTATTTTGGAGTAATAAGGTGAAAACTGAAAACCGGGGTGGGAAAAAGAATTTTCTACAGTGGTTGCTTCTAATTCTCCAACATGCGCCTCGGCTCAACTCCACAACGATCCACCAAGATCAGTCTACCTCGTGTGATTGATAATCTATCCCCTGGCGGCTCATTCCTTGTGCGTGTCGATAGCTCCAATGCCCTTACTCGATCGTTGCTCATTCATGGCACCCTGATTTGATGCAAAACTGGCCCCTTGCATGAACAATTAACTCACATCAATCGTTCTACGTCCGTCTCAAATAGTCAAGCCGGAACACCCCCAATCGTCAACGAAATTTTCTCGCTCTAACATTCAACAGGTCAACCGTTTGACTCGATTTCGACCCCATCCTTAGTAGAACTCGGCATCTATCTCTGCTAACAACAAAATCGATCGATTCTCAGGCATACTTCACAGTGCCATTAATATACAGATAGTCGCACAACGGTAGATTCTTCAAGAGCATATCATATGTGATTTGGGAGCTCGCTAAATAATCGGTTCCTTCAGAATGCAAACGCTCAACTCGTACAGCCCTAATGAAGAATTCGGCCTTGACTATCTGGCAACATGAATAGGCTCAATTGGCAACAGCTCACAAATTCGACCATGGATCTTGAGAAATGAAGGCTCCCATAAAATTTGCAGCAGGCCCTCTTGAGATTATAATAGTCCATTCATGCAAATTCAATCTGGCCACCCTTTAAAATTTACTCATAGTAGATTCTCGGCCCCTTAATTCAATAGTTCGATGGACCATTTTGTCCTTCAATAATGCACTCAGTTTCTGTAGATTTTTGTGTAGCTTCAGAGGTATTCCAAGCCCTAGTGTTTGGGGTTTGGAAGGCAAAGTGCCACAAGTAGGCTTGTGGGCTTGGAACCCAAGCTTGGGGTTTTGCACCCATCTATGTTTGGCCCAAAACCGTGATTTTTTTTCGACGTGTGATGGATGAGGATGATAATGCTCGTTGAGACGAATCTGATGCATCAAAAATCATCCGATTCCAAGTTGTTGTTGAAGAGTTATGAATTTTTGAAGTTATGTATGGGTTTGCATGAGTTGGAGTCTCGGTCGACTTGATGATAAGAGGACCTATGACAGTTGGCAAAGCCCCTTATGTGATGTTGGAGGAACCCTTCTTTATAGTATATAAAGGAGGTGAAGTGAGAGATATTTTTATCATCCAAGAAGACAACACATACCTCTGAAATTGGATAGAAGAGGAGGCAAATAGGACGAAAGGATGAAGCACATGTTTTTGAGGAGCTGAGATCTGTTTTGGTGTGGATTTCTATATGAGGGAAAGTCACATCTCTAGGGCACATTTCTTGGTGGCAAGGAGGTGTCAAAGAGCAGTTTTACCTTCCCAAAGAAGGTGCGGATTCAAGTGCAGCTCCTAGCCAGAGTAGAGAGCTCGTTGGAGGAGGATGTCCCTGTGGAAACCGCAGCAAGAGAAGGCTAGGGAAGCAATCTATTAAGGGTCGTTTTCTGGGCCAAGAAAAGGGACCAAGTTGCTGGAAGGAGGCCAAGCAACCTTGTTGTGAAGGCCGAGTTGGGTGACCTCAAACGCAGGTCTGTTTGGGCATCAATTTAAGGACAACAACCTCTGTTTTTGCAAGTTGTAAGATACAAGAAATCTGTGTGTTAGGCCGCAAGCCATAACACCACAGAAAGAGTTTGCGTAGGGCTGGTTGAGGGGGAATACATGCCCAGATCAATAGCATGGAGGAGGAGTTATCCTATGAGGAGATGCCACAGAGTTTTTGGGTTGTTTTGGTGACTTTTTTAGGGTAGTTGCAGCATTATGTGATGCCCTAACCAGTCATTATGATGATAGCGGCAAGCAGACTTGGAGCAGCAGTTGGACTTGTGTTGGGTCAAGGGTATTAACCAGTGTTTGGATCAGTCTACATTGCATTTTGTTGGGAGCCATTTGTTGGAGTTGCCTTGGGCATGAAGGAACTCCAACTAGGAGCAGATCTTGGTATGGAGTGATGTATATGAAATTTTCAATCTAAAATACTACTATGGTGATTGATTTATTTCACCTACTTATTTATGATAAATTATTTAGAGATGCTTTAGTAAATTCTGAAATAAACACAACTGCAACATTCATTTAATCAAAAGCAGAAGAACAAATAGAACACATATAACACAATAGAAACAATCACATGAACACAGTTATTTTTGCAAAATTTTCGAATCGGTGCAGTACATGGGGTTTTATATTATTCTTCAGCAATGACAAAATCTTTTACAGAAAATATGACGAGCAGATGTCTAGCATACACCTGAGATAATTTTTCCGAACACTTCAGAAAAATTTCTAACACACTGGAGGCACCCTTCCTCCCTCTGTGTCACTCTGCGTGGAGGGCTAGTGCTGTTGCTCAGCACTACTCTCTCTGCGTCCTCCTTCTATCTTCTTCTCGCTCTACTGACTTACCCTTTCTCATTCTATGTCTGCAACCCCGCCTCTACAACCTCACCCTCTGAAATCAAATTCTCTTACTTCAAACTCTATTTCCTTCAGGTACTAAGAGTGTTCCCGGCTTGCTTTCCAAATGACCCTCAAGCCTTCTCTTATAGTCTTCTTGTTGATGAATCAACGGCCCAGATTAGATCTCTAATCAATGACTCAGATTAAAAGAAGACTTGATCTTCATTTTCTAGAAGGTTCACACTCTTCTTTAATATTACCCTTAATTATTTAATTTCCTTAAGTTTAGACTTAGGGATCACTTTAAAATAATTAATTATTTTAATAAAGCATAATTCGAGTGGAATTTCCACAAACTATTTTTGGGTTCTCTCGAATACTGATGTCCAAGCCTGTTCCCAAAATATGAGACTTGGAACACTTTCCAATGCTACAAAATCAACACTCCCTCTTAGCGAGGAAAGTGTTCAAGCAAGGTACCAACTGTATCTACTCTGACCTGACACATCTGCTGCGCTGTTGATGTCTTGGTTGCTACCCCTCATCTTTGCGTTGATGCCTCCTGTACTGCTACATGTGATACCATCTCTGCCACTGCCTCATCTGTACTGCAGCTCCCTCTGAATCTGAAGTCCACCCATTCTTCTACTGGAATGGGTTCTCGACCATCCCCATCTTTTCCTTGAAGTAAGTCAACTTAACCTTACCTAGAGCCTTTGTGAGGATATCTGCCACCTGTTCTCCTGTAGGAATGTACTTCAACTGTATAGCTCCTCGTTGGACATAGTCTTTGATGAAGTTGCACCTAACGTCAATGTGCTTCGACCGGTCATGAAACACAAGATTCTCATACAGCTTAATGCAACTCTTATTATCACCAAGAATTTTGGTCGGTTCCATCCTCTTCTTGAGAAAGTTCATGAGCAACTTACGAAGACATATGGCCTCACACAAAGTTGTGCTAGCTGCCATAAATTCAGCCTCGGCTGAGCTCAGTGCCACGGATTTCTGTTTCCAACTGCACCAGGAAGTCACTCTTGATCTGAGACTAAAACAATACCCCACTAGTACTTTTCTGATCCACTAGGCAGCCAGTCAAATCTACGTCAGTGAACCCACTCAACTGGATTTCATTGCCTTTGGTGTACTTCAACCCATACACGACTGTCCCCTTCAAGTATTTGATAACATGTTTGGTTGTTGCCCAGTATGCCCTCCTTAGTTCTACCATGAACTAACTGAGGGTATTCACTGCATAACAGATGTCTGGTCTACTGTTGACCAGGTACATTAATGATCCTATGAGCTGCCTATACAAGGTAGGGTCAGCCTCATCATCCTCGGACATGTCGATCTTCTTCTAGTTTGTAATCATTAGCATAGCCGTGGGTCTATAGTCCTCCATCTGAAACCTCTTCAAGATCTCTATAGTATATCTTCCTTACCCAAGAAAGATTTCTCCCTTCTGCTGCCAAACCTCCAAACTAAGAAAATAGTGCATCTGCCCCAGATCCTTCATGTCAAATTCGGTAGCCAGATTCTCCTTGCAATCTTTGATTGAGATTAGATGATCCAGTCAAGAATAGATCATCTACATATAATACCAGAATTAGCGGCTCATCCCCTACTCTTAGATAGTAGAGGTTGGGATCTACAGGTAGCTATCAATTTGCCCATACCATGCTCTAGGGGCTTGCTTCAGTCCGTACAAGGCTTTCTTAAGCCTGCATACATGAGTCTTCTACTCATGCGTCTCAAAGCCCTCTAGCTGTTCTATGTACACTTCCTCTTCTATCACCCCATTCAAGAACGTTGTCTTTCTGAAAATTCTACTACAGTATCATGGTTTACTTATCCTACTTGATTAAATTATACAAGTAATCTTCAGACATTAGATTCAGAAAATACCAAAGTAAACACAACTAACATCCTACACATGCAGATCATTTACTTAATATTACGCTCATTCAAACAAAGTGACACATTGATTTTTGGAAATAAGTCCCCGGAAAAACCCAAAGCGATAAAATCGGTGCAGCAGTTATGTGGGTTTATTTTATTAAGTAGAATCTGAGTACAGCAAACGTGGGTTCCAGATCTGGAAAACCCGACAAAGAATAAAAGAGATCTGCAGCTGACCTATTGTTCCATGACCAAAATTCTGACTGATCCACACCCTCAAACGGGATTTACAAGACTCAGCGCGGATCTGGCCCTAGAAACCCCAATGCTGCCCTTGAAGCCCCAGTGTCAGCCCTGCTAGGCTCTGAGTGCCTCTGCACTGCTCAGAGAGGGACTGCATAACCCCAGAGTGGGTGACACAGTCCTTACACTGCCTCTGGAGGCCTCTGCGTAACTTTGAAGCCCTCTGAAGCTGCAACGTTGCCCCTCCCTGGGCCTGCGTAGCAACTTAAGCCTCTGCGCTACGCACCTGCTGCTGCCCTTGCTCCTCTGCGCTGTCCCTGAAAGCTGCTCCTCTGCCTCTTGCTATCGCTTGGCTTCGGGATCAGATCATCCCCTCAGCCAATACTACCCCTCGCTGCAAAAAACTCCTCTGGAAATTCTTAGCAAACCCTGCCCTAGAATTCCATATCAGTCTCTCAGCTCTGCCTTTGTGTGTGTGTCTCCAACTGACCCTCAAGCCTTTCTCTTATACTTTTTCACTGATCTCATCAATGGTCGAGATTAAATCACTCATTAGTTGCTGAGATTAAAACACTGCTTGATCTGTGTCATTTAGAACATTTCAGCACGTGTTAATTAATTCACTTTAATTATTTAATTTTCCTAAGTTTAGACTTAGGAAACCCATTAAAATTATTAATTATTTGAATAACTTGAACTCCAGCTGAAATTTTTCCAAACACTTTTTGGGTTTTGGACTTCAAGTGTGTATTAGCCCCTCCACAAAATTTCAGGGCTAGAGCACACACCCAATACTACCCCAACTACACAAAATCTCAACACTCCCTCTTAGCACGCAGTGTGCTCTAGTAATACATCCACAACATGTACTACAAGACCTTAATGTTGGTTTCTGTGTTGCTGATGCTTGGCTTGCTGCCCTCCATCCATTGCACTACTGCTCTCTGTATTGCTACCCATGTCACTACCACTGACACTGCCACATTTGTACTGCAGCTCCCTCTCAAATTACTACATCATGCTTCCCATAGCACTGCCATTGCTAACTGCTGCAGTGCAACTTAGTTGTCGCGAAGTAAGTAACTGAAGGACTCCTGCCCAATTGTTGACAGATAAGCCGAGTTGCATCTCATCACTAAAGCTCCCTGGCTGTTCATTTACACTGTCCTCTTGAAGCCACTACGTTGCTGAAGCTTCATCAGCCTCTACACTGTTGCCTCCACGTTGCTACTGCTTCTGCATTACGTTGCTCCCTCTTCAGCTCTTCAGCTATCCTTTCTGCTTCATTGTGATATTCTACAACCATCTCCCGACTCATCCCGCTACTGTCTTAAGGCTCTTGTAGATCGTATGTGATCCAAGAGTATGGCTGACTCAAGGATCCTGCCAACTAATCTGTAGCTGCTCTACAAATCCATGTCACCCCACTTACGTGGCTCATGAGCACTCATGGCTACGTCATCATTAGTACCATCGTCCTTTGCTGCTGCAACCTTGGAATCAGAAGCTCCTTTGTCCTTCTTCTTAGGACAAGTGTTGGCGAAGTGTCCAAGTTCACCACAGTTAAAGCACCGGACCTTGGAAAGGTCCCTCTTCTTCTTCGCTGCTTGTTTTCTTTCCTTTGATGCAAGGGCTGCATCATCTTCCTCTTCTTTCTTCACTCTGACCGTATCGCCACCAATATTCTGCTTCTTGGTGATCCTCCTGATCTCCTCTTGGCGGAGGATTGCCCACATGTCTGTCCAAGATGGTAACACTGCTCTGCCCAGTATAGTCTGGACAAATGTTTCCCATTCCTTGGTGACTACATACAGGGCAATCCTTACTAAGAGTCCTTCACCTAGAGTTGCACCCATGCCAATCAGTTGATCTCGGATGGTCTGAAGCCGGAAAAGGAAGGGATCTATTTCCTCACCCTTCTGCATCTGGAATAGCCTCATTTGATTCTCTAGAAGCATTTTTCATTGGACAGAGCTTCCTTGATACATCGCCTCTAGTGTGATTCACATGTCATTTGTCGTGTTCTTACCGGCAATATGTGGCACTACATGATCCTTCACTTCGTCCATGATCAACTGCTTAGTCTGCACTTGATTCCCATTAAATTTCTTCAGAGGATCAGGATCTGCAGGCACAGCTAGAACACTCGTCGCATGGTCCTTGATGTCATACTCATCCAAGACTGATAGGATCCTAGCCCTCCAGAGGACAAAGTTGGACACACCGTCCAACCTGTCCTGATCTCTCAGCCCATGAGAAGCCTTCTAGCTCAGATCTGACAGAAACAGTACTCTTCTCCCTCTTTCTATGGCTACACAGAAACTCTAGATCTGGGTTTCTTGGTGAATAGAAACCCTCTAGGGTTTCTAGCAACTGCTTCTTCTGAAAACAGCTTTCCTGGAAATCTTCAGCCAAAAGCAATCAGACAGTTCTCTCTGATCCTCCTGATCGAATCTCAGATCTGTTTGGTTCAGATCAGTTGAGTAATTGTCTTCCTCCCGCTCATTGTTGAATTAACTAGGCACAATTCTGCATCGGCAGAATCTCCACCACACCAGCGCTAGTGAAGATCTGAAGCACTGCTTCTAGATCTTGGCAAGACCTTCCTGCAACAGGAAGAATGAATGGATTGCGTCTTGTTGACCACACTTTGTCAACGACCCCATAGCAGTACACCCCCATTTTTTCAAATGGGACTCGTCATGTTCAAGGTTCATGCCATTCATATTTCATCGACAGTCGGCAGCTTTACAAACAATGTAAACCCATTCTGCATGTTTATAATGTAAATGATCTAAGTAAGACCGTCATGTATGTAACAACCTAGGTAAGCCTAGTATGTTGGTGACGATTTCTATCCTACAAGGTTTTTTTTGTCTCACTGATTTACTTGTGTTTTTCGACACAAGTGATCGACAGAGTTTTCCCCTCCAGCTTCACCCCAAAGCTAGGATGGATTTTGTCATCAAGATGCTAAGTGAGTCCTAGTGTTCTCTATCGAGTCTTTGTAAAAGTAGTTTGGGAATAATCCTAGCTGGTTGGCTAGATTATTTTATTACAAGCTACTTGGTCTACTAGATCATGTTTTGAGTCGCAGAATTGGGTATCTATTTGAGGGTCTATATGAATGGGTATTCCTCCTTCATGTGTCTAAATGTATTTATCTTATGTAAAGAGGGTTGGAAAAAATAATTAAATCTCCTCTCAGTCAATTAATTAAATTTTCTAGCCAAATTAATTAAAAATCCTAAGCCAGAAATTTAGTTAATTTTAAATCCTAGGTGAGTTAAAATTCTTCAAAGGAAAAATTCGTTGGTCCTTAAAAAAATGAATTTTTAAAGGTCTCAAGCCAAGGGAATATTGAGAATTTTAAGGAATTTTGAACCCTTGGGCCTAGGTGGTTAAGTCAAAGTCAAAATGTTGAGGTAATTAACTCAAAAATAGTATTTTTGAGTTAATTAAAATGGAATAAAATGATAAATTCGTTATTCCTCAAATTTATAATTTCGACGGTCCAGATTAAAAGATAATCAAATCTTTTCGACGGTCAAAATTATTTTGACATGGATCAACCGAACTTTGGAGATTTTAACTTATAAATTAGAGGTCTTTGTTAGTCTTTCAATCATCCGATCTTTGGATCGCGCACTTGTTCTTGGAAGCTCTTGTGATTCCTTTTGATGAATAAAGCATAAAGACTTTGGGGTTACAAATTTTGATGTTCCCTTCTGGATCTATGTGGTGATTTGTCTCTAAACTATGCTACTTAATTTGGCATTTTATGGTTAATGGCCTTCATGAATTAATCTGCAATTTTCTGGATTTATAAGATGGCATTTTTTATTTAACGGAAAGACTAGTTATTTATTTTTCTGAAACATCTCATGTTATTTTCTTAAATCTCTATCAATCTAAAGTTCAAATCTAAGTGTGCAGGGAATATTTTTAAGGTTTGAGCATTTGGGGAAGTCTTCAATTAGACCAGCCGACTCTCAGATAACATAAATCTGAAAAGCTCATTATTTGTTGATTTCCAAAGCTATCTTACGAAATTAGTGGTTTTGCAGAGTCTTCTAGGACTTGTGCCTCTCTTTAAAAATTTGAATTTCAAAAAAATTGTGCTGAAATGGGTTTAAATCTGGCCATGAGGGCCTCTAATTTGTAAATTAGTATTGTAAATTTGTATATTTGCTCAAGGGTGTAAGGGTTTATAATTTTTTGTGCATAGTTTTGGATCTATTCTGGTTTTGCAAGTTTGCAGGGGGATTTCTCAAAAAAAAATTAGATCTGAGCCAAATCTAAACCCCAAAGGGTAAGATCTGCCCTCAGGATCACTTTTGCTAGCAGATCTGAGTGTAAAAAGAAGATTTCGAGTTCAGCATTCTAAAAATCTGAGTAGTGTTGGAAAATTTTTGAATCTATCGAGCGAATTTTAAATACTAGTTTTCTTTGCTACCTCTGCCCTTGTTTTCCTCCTCTACGCTGCCCTTTTCTTCAACATTCTGTCTATCTTTTTTTCTCTGCATCCAAAACACTTGTCTTATCCCTGCCCTCGCTGTCATTTTCTCAAACCTGCAAGTCTGCACCCGCAACTCCACATTCTCCCTGCCGTTGAGCCCTCCAAACTGTTCGCAGACCCATATCCTCATATGCTGCATCAATCCTACCCTTCGACGTCCTCATCTTGCTTGCTCGTGAACCTGCGGATTTCTTCTACCGTCGATCCCATCTCCTCTGCCCTCGACATCCCAGCCGTCCTTCATGGCCGCCGTCATGTCCCTTCTCGACCTGCAGAAAAAAAACAAAGGCACCCCCCACATACAATAAACTCAGAAAACCCGCATTCATGTGTTCAACCTTTTTTTGTTTAGTTTGGATTAAATTTTTGTGTTAAAGTGTTTAGTGTTAGGTTTAGATTTTATTTAGTTTTTGCTTTAGTTTGACTTTATTCGATTTTTTAGTTTTAATTGTTTGAATAGCCTCAGTTCTAATGTGTAATGTTAGTTCAGTTTAGGATAGCGTTAGTTTTTTTTTAAGTTTCATTTTTTATTCGTAGACCTTCAGATTTTATTAAATGTTTAGTTTAGTTTAGCGTTAAGTTTTAGGTTTGTTTTCTTAATTCGATTTTTGTTATTAAGCTTTTAGTTTTAATTTTTTAGTTTCTAGACTTTAGATTTAAATCAGTTTAGTTTAGTGTTGTTTTAGGTTTATTTTTTAATTCGTTTTTTTTTTACTTTTAGTTTTTAGTTTGTTAGTTTTTAATTAGAGTTAGTTTTAATTTTGTGTTAATTTGTTTTTTTTTAGAATTTGTTTTTTTTTGGATTTAGAAAAAGTCAAAAGCAAAAAATAAAAAAAATTCTTTCTAGGATTTTCGTTTAAATTTTTGTTAGATTTTTAGATTTTAATCCATAGTCTTAGTTTTTTATATTTTGTTTGAAAAATAATTAAAAATATATATATAAAATATAAAAATTCTAAAAAATTCTTTTATAGTCAAATGAGCTTTTAAATTTTTATCCTAAGTTTGACTATATAAAAAAATTTATTTTCGAATTGGGATTATTTGGAACATTATAAATTCGGAAATATTGCAATGACTTGCCATTTCAATTTGATAGTCGTCTCATGATAGCATTGCTGTGGATTCAAATTATTTTAATGCATAGTTGTGATGCGTTCTATTGAATATCATTGTGGTCATTTGTGTTTTCATAGCAGCAGTTATACATCAATTACTTGGCTTTAATTGCATAACGGGATCTTTTAACTCCATAAGGAACTAGTTTTAATATAGTTGGATCTGTGAAATCTCGTTAATCTTATCAAGTACTTGGTTATTTGAATGTGTCTCCTGAGTTGGTTGACTTGCAACCAATTCTATTTATTCATTTCTATTAGGGTCTACCTCCCTTAGCTTGCAAGGAGACAACTTAGATAGAGAGATTGGGGATCAGGGTGACAACCCCCGATCTCAGCCATTGTCGCGGTGCCTAGACATTTTGTGCGACAACACGTCTCACTGACTGGCCCAACGTAGACTGGACTGCGTAACCCCAGACTAGGTGACGCGGTCCTTACGCTGACCTGGGAAGGCTTTGCGTAAGCCTGATGGCCTTCTATAGCTACATCACTGCCCTTTCCTGGGTCTGCGTCCTCCTGCTACCAAGCTGCCCTTTCTGGATTTGCTGCTTCTGTTACTGTCCTGCAGAAAAAATATTCTTCCGCTGATCTGCTATCGCTCTCATACCATGTGAAAATTCTACTGCAGTATCATGGTTTACTTCTCCTACTTGATTAAATTATACAAGTTATCTTCAGAAATTAGATTCAGAAAATACCGAACTAAACACAACTAACAGCCTACACATGCAGATCATTTACTGAATATTATGCTCATTCAAACAAAGTGACACACTGGTTTTTGGACATATGTCCCCAGAAAATCCCAAAGCGAGAAAACCGGTGCAGCAGATATGAGGGTTCATTTTATTAAGTAGAATCTGAGTACAACAAACGTGGGTTCCAGATCTGGAAAACCCGAAAGAGAATAAAAGAGATCTACAGCTAACTTGTTGTTCCAAGACCAAAACTCTGACTGGTCGACACCCTCAAACGGGATTTACAAGACTCAGCCCAGATCTGGCCCTAGAAACCCCAGCGTTGCCCCTAAAGCCCTAGCGTCAACCCTGCTAGGCTCTGCGTGCCTCTGTGCTGCTCAGAGAGGGACTACATAACCCTAGACTGGGTGACGCAGTCCTTATGCAAACTCTGGAGGCCTCTGCGTAACTCTGAAGCCCTCTGAAGCTGTAGCGCTGCCCCTTCATAGGCCTGCATAGCGGCTGCAGCCTCTGCGCTGTGAAGCTGCTGCGTAGCTGCCCTTGCTCGTCTGCGTTGTCCCTGAAAGTTGCTCCTCTGCCTCTTGTTGTCTCTTGGCTCCAAGATCAGATCATCCCCTTAGCCAATAATACCCCTTGTTGCAGAAAACTCCTCCAGAAATTCTTAGCAAACCCTGCCCTAGAATTCCAGATCAATCTCTCAACTCTGCCTCTGTGTGTGTGTCTCCAACTGACCCTCAAGCCTTTCTCTTATACATTCTCACTAATCTCATCAACGGTCGAGATTAAAACACTCATCAATGGTTGAGATTAAAAGACTGCTTGATCCGTGTTATTTAGAACATTTCAGCACATGTGTTAATTAATTCACTTTAATTATTTAATTTTCCTAAGTTTAGACTTAGGAAACCCATTAAAATAATTAATTATTCTAGATTATGGAGTTCAAGTGTGTCTTAGCCCCTCCACAAAATTTCAGGGCTAGAGCGCACTCGATGCTACCCCAACTACACAAAACCTCAATGGTCTTGACATCCATCTGGTGAATTTCCCATCCCATCTGCGTTGCAAGAGAGATGATGGATCTGATTGAAGTGTACTGCGCCATAGGGGCGAAGGTTTCTTCATAATCGATCCCTTCCTTCTGTGCATACCCCTTAGCCACAAACCTGGCTTTGAA
This sequence comes from Pinus albicaulis, assembly GCA_034641835.2. NCBI lineage: Eukaryota > Viridiplantae > Streptophyta > Pinopsida > Pinales > Pinaceae > Pinus > Pinus albicaulis. The sequence goes on from CM076569.1 coordinate 308,306,121, forward strand.
CTTCTCTATGTTGCCATCTGCAGCATGCTTGATCTTGTAGAGGTCTAGGGACTACTTCCCACACATCGTTTGTCATGATGGAGTTGTACTCCTCCACCATAACATCTACCCACACCTGCTGTTGAGCTGCTTCTCGAAAACTAGAGGGTTCTCCGACATGTGCTACCAATGCCTAGTACCTATCAGGTTGTCTGCATACCCTCTTCTCATATCTAGGGGCTCCAATAAATTCCTCTACATCCCTGAACACCACTTTCATGGTTCATGAGCACTCATGGCTACGTCATCATCAAAGCCATCGTCTGCCACAGCAGCCTTGGAGCTAGAAGCTTCCTTTCTGTTTTTCTTCTAAGGACAACTGCTGGCGAAATGTCCTAGGTCGCCACACTGGAAACACTTGATCTTAGATAGATCTCGCTTCTTTCTCCCTTGCTGCCTCTTTGATGCCAAGGCTGCATCTTCTTCTTCTTCCTTCTTCACTTTGCCCGAACCGGTGCTGAACTGTCTCTTGCTGATTCGATGTATTTCTTCTTGTCGGAGGATTGCCCACATATTGTCCCAGTTGGGAAGGTCCACTCTGCCCAAGAGACTTTGGACAAAAGTTTCCCAGTCCTCTGTGACAACATTTAGAGTCGTCCTCACCATAACATCGTCCTCCACCTTCACCCCCATGCCAGTCAGTTGATCCCGAATCGCTTGTAATCTAGACAGAAAAGGATCAACCTGCTCCCCCTTGGCCATCATGAATAACCACATCTGGTTCTCCAGAAGCATCTTCCTCTGGATGAAACTTCCTTCATATAGTGTGGTCAGGAGTCACCCACATATCATGAGTCGTTGTCTTCTCGGCTATGTAAGGGACCACATGATCTTTGACCCTGTCCATGATGAAGCGCTTGGCATGTGTCACTGCTTCTTCATGCTTCTCCAGGAGCTTCGCATCGGTCGGTGTGGCCAGGACTTTCTCTACATGCTCCCTCAGAACGTATGCTTCCATGACTACCAGGATTCTGGCCTTCCAGATTGCAAAGTTGGACAAGTCGTCCAATCTATTGTTGATTTATGGTAGCATCGGATGTGCTCTAGCCTTGTAACTTTGTATATTGGCTAGGACACACGTATTCCATAAAACCCAAAAATGGTTTTGGAAAATTCCACTTAGAGATGGTTTAATTAAATTAATTAATCATTTTTTAATGTTTCCTAAGTCTAAACTTAGGGAAATTGATTAATTAAAGGGTATTAATTAAACTAAGTGTGAATCTTCTAGATAAAGTCATGGATCACCTCCAAGTTAATATTAGCCCTTGATTATGTTTTAATCTTGGTCGTTGAAGGGTCAACAAAAAAATAAAAGGAAGAGGGTGAGGGGCCTATGGAAAACACATTGAGCACATTGAGCATTTGGCATTTTCGAGTTTGTGTGAGGAGACACAGCTTTTGGTCAGAATCGAATCGGGCAAGGTTTGCTAGGTAATTTTGATTCAGTGATCAAATCCAGAGAGGGACAAATGCAATAACTAGTCAGGAGGACCAGGAGTACATTTCAGAGAGAGGCAGAAGTGACACAGAGAGAGGCAGCGCAGTTTTCTAAAGAGGTGACGCAGTCCCTGCAGGGAATCTGTAATATTCCCAATTAGCAATAGCTAATTGGAAATATTAATTTTTTACTATTTCACTTTAATAAAGTTAAGTTATAAATAAAGTGGGTGAAGAGGGACACTTAACTCACACTTAGGATAAAAACATTTCCTAAAGTCACTTGGAGACCTGATTACTTGGCAGCGTGGGGCCTAGAGGACGAAGTGGCAGTGTGGAGGAGATGTTAGCATGGGTAGCGTGGCTCCAAGTCAGCGCAGAGCTAGAGGGACAGCGTGGCCCAAGGAGACAGCGCAGTTGATGGTGGGGCCTAGGTGAGAGCAAGGCTCTCCAAGCATAAAACGGGAGAGAGGCTCCTAATTTTGATTATTCGATTATGCATCTATGTTATTTGTCTCTTGACATTGAGCACGCTTTTTTTGTTTAGCAAAGTCTGCACTTGTTGTTCAGCACATCGGGTGTCTCCATGCAGAGATCCCAACCTCAGCCCCGGGGGACTTCGAGTGCCTGCTCGGGTGAGGAGTTCTATCCTTGTTTTGTCGGAGAGAGTTGCAGCAACCACAGTTGAGAGCATTCCCTTGCAGAGACAGTGCAACCAGTGAGAGGGAGGACGCAGTCTTTGGAGGAGGTGGTTCTGAATTGAGGGTCTATCAGGGGATTCAGCCCAGGAGATTTGGAAAGGGGTCAACCATTCCCTATTCCATCATTTTGGTAGAGTTGGAGGCCATTGTTCGCAGCAAATTATTCAGGGCCAACGTTTATCATTGGGACAGCGTGGAGCCTCAAGGGAGGTCATTTTTGGAGGTCAGCCATTTCAAAAAAGCTCTCTAGGATTTTCTAGGTATTGGGTGGAGAGGCCATTCCCAAAGTTTCATAATTTTCTGAGGTGGGGAGCAGCCCCAAATAGTCAGTTCATTCCAGCAGTAGCAGTAGAACAGCAGCAGCACCAGCAACTTTGGAGATTACGCAGACATTGAGGGAGCAGTCATTCGCTGATATATTCTGAGAGTATTTCTACACTTGCCCAGTGCAAGCCAAGGTGCCATCATTCTGATCACCTTTGTACTTATTTCATCTTTCAGTATTTAATAAAATGGTTCAGCGTTCTCCATATTCTCTCTTTTTCATGTGATGTCTCTCTAGTTGTTGTAGTTCTTTGTTTATGTGCTTTATATTGTTGTTTATTTCTATTTGGAATATTACAGTGGTATCAGAGCTCAGAGACTTGGCTCAACCTGTGAAGCAGATTGTCTATGACACCAGCAGGAAAACCATACATCTGTTACCAAGAGAGGAAGTATAAAGACCAAGAGCGGAGGTTAGAGATCACTTTCAAGGAAGGTGACTGCGTTCTGGTAGTGGACGCAGAAGAGGAGGAACTAATGGCCGAGGAAAGAGATGCCGGGAAGGAGTTCAATGAACTTCTCCTCAAATCAGTGCAGGATTTGTCGAGGCAGATAGAAGAGATGGGTCAAAGGTTCACTACAGAATCTAGACAGCATGAAACCCCAAGGGATTTCCATATCGGAGAGGGATCGGGCACATCCCATCATTTGCAGGAGCACCTCACAGTGTCGCAGATGGCATCACATACACCTCCACGTTCCATGATGCCCACATTTCTTTCCGCAGACACTAGGGCAGGAGCAGGAACCGACTCACATGGGAGATTACCTTGTCGAGTATCAGTCCTATGGACAGGAGTTCAGAGATGCCCTCACATTCCATGATTTCGTACAACTCAAGAGGGACAGCAGACCCCGCAACCATCACAAGAGAAACAGGCATTCTCAAGATGGGAATGTACAGCGCAGGGTAGGAAGATTTTATCTAACGACATTTGATGGGTCCATCAAGTGTTCGTCAAAGGCTTGGGTGGAGAAGTTGGATATATATTTCCAGCTTAACCAGATGGCAGAGACAGATGCCATCAAGGTGGTAACGCTGCACCTGGAGGGCGAGGCCCATGACTGGTGGTTTCACAGGATGGCTACGTTGGGGCACTTAGGGGTGACAGCATATGCTGATAGAGCGATTTGATCGGAGGGATCCAGAGGAGCACTTTGTTGAGCTGACTAAGCTCAAGCAGACCGGGAGTCCGGACACATACATTTCAGAGTTCTTGAGACTCTCCGTGATGGTGCCTAATTTATCCACAACCCGGATGATCTACATGTTCATCGATTGATTGGCAGAGCCTCTTCAGGGTTAGTCAGATCGACAAGGCCAACTACACTCCATGACGCAGTCGAGAGGACTCGAGACTTGCAGGATGCACTACCCTGGACTAGAGCTCCTTTTCCCCAAAGACCAGCATTCGAGCCAAAGGGGAAGGACATGAGGGTTCCGCCTCCAAAAGGGAACCAGAGCAGAGGGCCCTTGGATGACGAGACAAGGAGAGATCTGAGGCAGAAGAGGCTATGTTTCACATGCCAGGAGCCATGGGCACCAGGACATTGTTATGCCGTGGAGAAGGCACATTACATCAAGGTTTTCTCCGACAGTAACGGGGAAGAGGAGGAGTATGAGGAGATAGATGCTGGAGGCAGCATTGCAGTGCAGAGGGGAGATCATATACCACCTCCACCACCAGGAGTGGGAGGTGCAGCATTTGCACCTACCGGGGGAGCCCTTGGTTCTTTGCGAGGGTTCCCAATACTTGACACTGCGTGTCCGAGGCACTGTGCGGGGACAACGTGTTTCAGTATTAGTGGACAGTGGGGCCACCCGCAATTTTATTGATGCCCAATTGGTAAAGCGGAGGAGCATACCAATAGAGAGCTTTGATGGGTTTTCGGTACTAGTTCCAGGTTATAGGACCATGCAGTGTACCAGGTATGTGCCAGCCTTCGCAGTGACTATGGGAACTTACACCCTGACAGATCACTTCTTCGTGGTGGACATTCCGGACACCAACGTGATACTGGGGGTACAGTGGTTGATCACGCTATGGAAGGTCACCACAGATTGGGAGACCTTGGAGATGGAGTGGACAGATAAGAAGACTGGGAGGCACAAGAAGATTCAGGGTATGCACACCTACCCACCACAGACAGTTTCAGCACACCGGATGGAGGCAAATTTCTAGAAGGGAGACATAGAGTGGGCAGTGGAGCTGCGTGTTTCAAAGGCGGGATCTACAAGGCAGGCCGTACACCCAGATGTACAGTCCATTTTAGACAGATATGGCACGGTTTTTGGAGAGATACCACCAGGGCAGCCACCAGATCAGGGATTTGAGCACACGATTGAGCTGAAGCAGGGTATCCAGGTTGTCATCACTACACCTTATAGGCATCCTAAGGCCTACTGAGATGAGATTGAGAGGGTCATTCATGAGCTCTTAGCTCTTGGGCACATCCGTCCCAGCACTAGCCCCTTTGCTTCTTTAGTAGTATTGGTGAAGAAGAAGGACGGCACATTGAGGATGTGCATTGACTACCGGGCCCTCAACAAGAAGACCATGAAGAATTGGTACCCCATTCCACGGATAGATGAGTTGATTAATGAGCTGAGGGGATCGAAGTTCTTCTCGAAGATTGACTTGAGATAGGGGTACCATCAAATTCGCGTGAGGGAGCAGAATGTTCCCAAGACCGCTTTCAGATGTCATTATGGTCACTTTGAGTTCTTGGTGATGCCCTTTGGGCTGACCAATGCTCCGGCCACTTTTCAGTCATGCATGAATCACATCTTCCGCAGTCACTTGAGGAAGTTTGTGTTAGTGTTTTTCGATGACATCTTTATTTATAGCAGGACATGGGAGGAGCACCTACAACATATTGAGGTTGTATTACGCATATTGGAGGAGCAGCAATTTTATGCTAAGCTCTCCAAATGCGACTTTGGGCGGACAGAGATGCTCTACTTTGGGCAGACGGAGATAGTGAACAAGTGTCTGGAAGGCAACTTACGAAACTATGTCAGCAGGCAGCAAAAGGCATGCTGACAAAGATGCTCTACTTTGGGCAGACAGAGATAGTGAACAAGTGGCTGGAAGGCAACTTACGAAACTATGTCAGCGGGCAGCAAAAGGCATGGTTACGATGGTTGCACTTGGGGGAGTACTGTTATAGCACCACTTATCATATGTTTATCGGTATGTCTCCATATTATGCTTTATATGGGTATCATGCTTTCTCTTTTGCCGACGTGATGTTTGATGCTAGCAAGCCCCTTAGGGTAATTACTTTAGAAATTACTTCAATATTTCACGGTAATGAAATAATTATGAAACATAAAAGGCGAAGTAATTCAGATTTGTTGCAGTAAGAATCCAGATTTAGGATTTTCACATGGTATCAAAGCTTATTCAAGCTAAAGTGCAGGAGAAACAAGAGTGAACCAGCAGATTAGCACTGAAAAGACTGGGATCTACGTAAGCAGCAGCAGACCCTCCCAGAAATTAGGTTGTCCAAGCCAGGAGAGAAATCCAACGCAAAAAAGGCTCCCTCTAAGAGAGTTGACAGAGGAGTAAGCTTTTTTCAGTTGCAGAAGGGGCAGCGTAGCTGAAGGACACAGTTGCTGCACAGCAGTAAGTGCTAGTGCATAAGGGTCAGAAAATTTCTGAAAAACATAGATTGGGGATTTCTTGACCTCAAAGAGTTTCTTACTCAATGAAGCTCAGTTTTTTCCCATGCAACAGCAGAAGCAATGACTTACTCCACAAGGAGTGCATAAGTCTAGCTGAGCAGAGGGTTAGAGCAAGATATCGACAGTTGAGGAAATGGCCAGCAACAAACTGCTTGACCAAGATAGATTGGAAGGTACCTCCAAATATGTTATTTGGAAATCAAGGATTGAGTTTTCCCTTGATGAGCTTGATCTGAAAGCCCTCATAGACAACGCAATTGCAGAACCTTTTAATGCAGCACACCTGACACAATTCAAGAAGAATATGGCAAGAGCCAAGCGATCGATCTTAGACGGTGTGAAGGATCATATCGTACCTCACATAGCAACAAAGAACACTACTAGAGAGATGTAGGTAGGGCTAGAAAAGCTATACCAAGGATCTTTCAAGTAGCAGAAGATGTATTTGAAGGAGAAGATGCGTAATACCAGGACGAATAAGGGAAAACGTTTTGACTCCTTCCTGTCCCATATTCAGGATACCCGAGACCAGCAATCAGCAGTGGGGTCTACTCCTAGAGACTCGGAGCTGGTAAGGCTCACTCTGAACTCTGTTTCAGAAGACTATCAGGTCTTTGTCCAAAGCATTCTGGGTAGAGAAAGGCTTCCAGGATGGGAAGCAATGTGGGTAGCCTTATAGCAAAAAGAGGTGAGGAGAGACCTCCTCAAAATCCATTTGGAGGATGGCAACAGTGGGTCGAAAGTCAAGAAGGACGAAGAAAATAACACTGCCCTTGCATCAAAGGGGCAACAGAAGCAGAAGAAGATAGATCTGTCCAAGATCAAGTGCTTCCAGTTTGAGGAAATGGGACATTATGGCACACAGTGTCCTCTTAAGAAAAAGAATAAAGAGGAGAAGGAAGAGCCTCAAGCAGGAGCTGCCAAGATTGAGGCAGAAAAAGATTGTGCTATGTTAGCTCATATTTCGAAAGGAAAGAAATGGGTTAACTTGGAGTTGTAGATCCAAAATCTACAAGTGGTAGGATCCTTGAGTATTCCGAACTCTTGAATCACAGGCTAGCAGTACTAGAGCCTGATCAGCACAGAGGGGGAGCAGCAGCAGCAGCAGCGGCGGCACAGTGCAGAGCAATGTTGAGCAGTTTTGAGCAGCAACAATGCAACATTTTTCAGAGACCTAGTACAGAAGTTAGCAGCAGTCAATCTTATTTTTCAGTTGCAGTATTACTTGTCCAAGTTCGGATGTTTTTCTATTGCAATTAGCAATAGTGTAGCAGCAGTAGCAGATGAGTAGCAGCAGCAGATGAGCAGCAGCAGCGCAATGCACAAGTGGTGCAGCGCAGTGCAAAGTAGTGCTCACGCAGTGCATAGCAGTGCTCACGCAGTGCAGCAACATTGTTGCAGAATTTAGAGGGAGTTGGAGTACAGTGGCAGTTGGCAGTAGTATGCAGAGTCAGCAGCAGTACAGATGCAGCATTTTCTTATGCAGTGTTGGTGAGCAACATCAACAGCACAGCAGCAGATGTTCCAGAAGTCAGAGCAGCACATTGAGTTGTTTTGCTAGAGCACTTTCCTAACTAAGAGGGAGTGTTGATTTCTGGTGGCAACGGATGTGCTCTAGCCTTGTAACTTTGTATATAGGCTAGGACACATGTATTCCATAAAACCTAGAAATAGTTTTGGAAAATTCCACTTAGAGATGGTTTAATTAAATTAATTAATCTTTTTTTAATGTTTTCCTAAGTCTAAACGTAGGGAAACTGAATAATTAAAGGGTATCAATTAAACTAAGTGTGAATCTTCTAGATAAAGTCATGGATCACCTCCAAATTAATCTTAGCCCTTGATTATGTTTTAATCTTGGTCGTTGAAGGGTCAATAGAAGAATATAAGGAGGGTGAGGGGCCTATGGAAAACACATTGAGCACATTGAGCATTTGGGATTTTCAAGTTTGTGTGAGGAGACACAACTTTTCGTCAAAATCGAATCACTAGGGCAGGGTTTGCTAAGTGATTTTGATTCAATGATCAAATCCAGAGGGTCAGATGCAGTAACTGGTCAGGAGGACCAAGAGTACATTTCAGAGAGAGGCAGTGCAGTTTTCTAAAGAGGTGATGCAGTCCCTACATGGAATCACGCAGAAGTGATGCAGTGCCTTCCAGAGTCAGTCTACAGAGAGCTAGAGGTTGGGGTTTTTGAGCCAAGAGGGCCAAAATGCAGTCTCATGTCAACTAGATCAGTTGCAGAGAAAGGTGACACAGTTCTTCAGCTTGCCCACGCAGGATTACGCAGTTCCAGCATAGGCACTCATGCAGAGGCAGAGAGGGGCTTCACCATCAGTTTAGATCAGTCGAGGACTTGCAGAGTGAGGTATATCTCACAATTACATTTGCTATCCAGATTTCTCTGAAGGGTGAGCCAAATATTGGCACCCTAGTTATACTCAAGATTCTGCTGCTTAATAATATAAAACTCTCAGATCCGTTGCACCAGTTTTCCCGAGTTGGGTTTTTCTAGGGATTTAGTCCAAAAATAACTATGTCAAATGTGGATGTTTTTCATTGTATTTTGTTCAAATTGTTTCAACACTTAGATCTATTCCGCAGCATTATTTGTGTAGACTCCTTCAGAAATTACTACAATATTTCACTGTAATGAAATAATTATGAAACATAACAGGTGAAGTAATGTTGCAGTAGGAATCCAAATTTAGGATTTTTCACACCTATCCTAATCACGTAGTCCATGAGGTGACATCTGCTCAAAAAATTTGTTGCAGTGAATCCTCCTCTCTATGCAAGAGACTCGGATCTAGGGTCCTTGGCGAAACAGGCACCCTCTGCTCCCTCTGACAAATGACTTCCTCTCTTGGGAGTCTGCCAAATCAAAACAAATCAACACTCTTCGATCCTCCGATCGATCTGCATATTTCTTTGGCTGGAAATCCTCTGAGAAGTTGTTCTCTTCCTGCTCTTTGTCAACTTTCCTCAGGCTAAATTTTGAACCGACAGAATTTTAGCCCCACGAGCAACTATTGAAGCTCTACAGCACGGCTTCCGGCACTTTGAATCAGTAAACAGCTTCAGGACTGTGTCACCCTAGCTGGCCTCTGCGTGAGCAGACAGTCCCAGAACAGCTTATGCGCTGCCTCTGCGCAGTGAGTACGTGGGCCTGCGTGGAGACTGCATCACTCTAGCCTTTGCGTGGTTCTGCTTCATACTGCTGCGACTGTGCCTTCTCTAGTTCGACTTTCTGCGGTTGCTGCTGCTTTCTGCAGCAAGGATTCTTCAGTCTTCTTACCGGTGATTCAGCTAGATTTGCAATCCCTCTGATACCATGTGAAAATTTCTGAATATTACTTATGCAGAAACCCTACTATTAAATCTGGTTTTACTTCTCCTACTTAAGCAAGCTATTAATATGAAGTATTCAACATTAACATCAAAGTAAACAATATGAAGTATTCAACATTAACATCGAAGTAAACACATTAACAGTCTACACAAATATAGATCTAAACTGAATACATGCACAATGACAAAGTGACACGGGATTTTCAGGACAAATGTCTCCTGGAGAAACCCAATGCGAGAAAAACGGTCTTCTGGTTGCTGGACGATTTATATTATTAAGTAGATTCTAAGTACAGCAAATCTGGGCACCTTACTAGTTAACTCGACAGAGAAATACAAAATCTGCAGCGATACCTCTGTTCCGGAGACAGAAAATCTGACTGATTCACACCCTCAAATGGGATTTATAGAACTTAGCCCTTTTCAGTCTTCAGAAACCCCAGCGCTACTCTAAAGCCCTTTGCGTCAGCTCTGCTAGCCTGTGTCAACCCCTACGCTGCTCAGGAAGGGCCTGCGTCATCCCATACTAGGTTACACTGCCCTGGCTAGGTCTGCATCAGCCCTGTTGGCCTCCTGTTGCCTCTGGGCTGCCCTTTTTATGCATGCGTAGCCTCTGCGTAGCACCTAAATCCCCCTGCACTGCGCAGTTGCTGTGTAGTTGCGGCTCCCTCTGCGCTGCTCTGTCTATTGCTTCTCTACCTCTTGCTGCACTCTTGGCTTGGGATCAGTTCATCCCTCTCGCCAATACTAACCCTCGCTGCAACTGAAACACTTCTGGAAATTCTTAGAAAACCACGACCTATAATTCCAGCTTAGTCTCAGTGCTCTACCACTGCGTGTGTTCTCCACCTGACTACAAGCCTTTCCTTTATACTTTTATCGTTGGGAAACCAACAACCGTGATCTAATCTTGAATCGACGGCTAAGATTAAAAGAAAGTTTGATCCGTGTGACAAGTCATTTTCATCAGATGTTTAAATTAATTACCATTAATCTTTTAACTTTCCTAAGTTAGACTTAGGGTCCTTAATTAAAAAGATTAATTAATCAATTTTCTCTTAAACAGGATGGAATTTCTCAAATCCCTTTCTGGGTCTTGGAGATCTCATGTACTCTAGTCCCTCCACAAAGTTTGGGAGCTAGAGCACATTCGATGCTACCGCAACACTCAAAAATCTCAACAGAGATGAGTAACAGGAACGGAGAACCGGCAAGTGAACGAAAACCTGACTTTGCTACGGCAGCTCAGAAGGGTTCATGCAGTTCTCCAGAGAGGAAGAGAAGCATGGAAGAACAAATGGATCACGAGATTTCTGTTCTGGTATCCAGACTGGAAGAAGAGTTTGCTTGTGTGTCAAGCACTGCTTCTCCTGAAGTATAGTACATTTACAGTAGAGCTTCTGCTCATATGACGGGAATGCGGGAATGTTTCTCCAACTACCGAGAAGAGCAAATGAACTTTAAAATTACCATGGGTAATAAAGCAAAATGTACCCCTATTGGAAGAGGTATCATAGTATTTCAAACTGAGGTTGGAAATAAGCTTCAGGCCACTAATGTGCTACATGTGCCTGGGTTGGGGATGAACTTACTCTCAGTGTCTCAACTTCAAAACAAAGGTTACGACGTTTACTTCATTGGCAACAGAGTTTACGTCAAACACCCCAGTTGGAAGAAGAAAGCACAGATCGGAGTAAGGAGCAACAAACTTTATAAGTTACAGCTCGAATATTCAATGGCACTAATAGGCAGCACGGATGAAAAGGACTTGAATGAACTATGGCACAGAAGAATGGGACATTTGCATCATGGGCGTTAAAGATTCTCAAGAAAACTGTCACAGAAGTTCCAGAATTGAGCACCAAGAGAGACGATGTATGCAGAGGGTGCGTGTTGGGAAAGTATGCCAAGGCAACGTATCAAAGGAGCAGCAATAGGGCTAAGAGTGTATTGGGCTTGATACACTCGGATATGTTAAAATTGGACAACTAGGTCCAAACTCCATGTTGTGATGCTCATATGAAGACACCAATATTTTTATTGGGTTCCTCTTTTGGAGAGGTGCAAGATTGATATAAAGATCATCTTGATCCGATGAGCAGAACATTTATTTTGAATTTATTTTTAATACTTTCAAAATATGTGCAAGTCGGCCTTAAGGTTTTACACCCCCAGCAAATGTGTCACACACCCTCAGTGATTGATATAAATAGAGTCAACATTGGAGGACATTTCACTCATCTCATTCTCACACATCATCTCTCCTCTTCTGATTGGTTCGAGCTCCTTGGAGGCAGTTTTCGGTTCACACGTGGGAAAGAAGGACGAAGAGAATTCTATTGTTGTTGCTGCTATTGCTGCTGCTGTTGTTGTTGCTACTGCTATTGCTACTGCTGCTGTTGTTGTTGCTTGCTGTTGTTTTGTGTTGACTTTTTTGGGCAGCATTGACTTTTCTGGGGTTGACTTTGAGTTGATTGTGTGTCTGTTTTGAGGGTTGTTGTGGCACATGTTGGGTTGGCTAACCAAGGTGACTTTGCTGGTTCAAGCATCCTATTGACCGCTGTAACGCACCAACACATTTATATGTTTCTGGTTTGTCTTATGTTGATCTACTGGTATATTATATTAGAGCTTTACTTGATTTTTTATGTGATTGCTGTAGTGAAAGTAAACTTGCATCAAGCATAGAACATCTACATAACTTTACATGGTATTAGAGTTGAAGTGAAGACAAAGTCCTAATTTGTAGAAATCACCGAAGAAGAGGATGGGTTCCTCAAACTACAATGGCTTCAAAGCTGATGACAAACTGACTGGGAAGGATGACTTCCATGCTTGGAAGATGACATTGGATCCTATGTTGGAAGACCAAGATGTCATGGACTATGTGCAGAGTAAAATCAAAGAGCCTCCATCCACTGCAACTGCTGCTGCCAAAACTATACAAGAAGGGGGAGATCAAAGCAAAGCTAATGATCAGGGACTCAATTCATAAGAGTCTGGTTGCCTACATCTCTGAGTTGGACTCATCCAAAGATAAGTTGGTCAACATGTTCAAGGCCAACAATGCGAATCAAGTCCTATTCTACAAGAATCAATTGAAGAATCCAAGGAAAGACAGGGATGAGTTTGTTCAATCATATTTTCTGAAGTTGACCGAGATCAGGAACAATCTGCTGGCTATTGGGGAGACAATAGCTGATCGAGAGATGGTACTCACTGCACTTGGAGGGCTCCCATCCGAATGGCATGTGTTCAACACTACCATTCTAAATAATAATTTGATACCTGACTTTGATGAAGTACTGTCGAGATGCGTTCAAGAAGAATTAAGAATGAAGGAGTATGAAAATGAAGGAAATGTTGCCTACACTGCTCATTCTAGAAAGAACTTTGGTGGTCCAAAGAACAAAGGAAAACCAGGGGCCAAGGAAAGAAGGGCAAGTGTTTCACTTGTCATAGGCCTGGTCACTATGCTAGAGAATGTCCTTTCTAGAAGGATTCTCCCGATGGTGATGACAAAAAAAACAACCAGAGGTATGAGGAATCAAATGTTGTTGATAAAAGAAATGAATACATTCTTGTATTTGCCCTCTCTATTGCATCTCCACCCGACATTATGGATGTCTGGTTGATAGATAGTGATGCCTCAAGGCACATCACTGGGTTCAAAGAAGCATTCTCTGATATGGTTGAAAAGGACACTAATCTGAAAATTGTCCTTAAAGATAATGCCACATATCCCGTGAAAGGGACAGGGACTGTGACCCTCCACTTGTCTCAAGGTCAACTCCTCCACTTGCAGGATGTACTCTATGTACCAAATTTGAAGGAGAATCTTGTGTCTATATCGGCCATGGAAGACAAAGGTTTCAATGTGGCATTCATGGATGTAAAGGTGCACATGTGGAAGAAGAGCTTCAAGGAAGATATCACATTTGGGTCTTGAATTGATACATTCTACCAGGTTGGAGGAAGTCCACTGGGAGCAATGACATGAGATGCTATCCGAAAAACAAATAATGGCACTGAATATGAGACGAACAAGGTCAAAAACTATTGCAAAGAAGCTGGCATTAAGAGGGAGACCACAACTATATATATACTCCTGAGCAAAATAGTGTTGCTGAAAAAAAAAACAGGACCATTGAGGAAGTTGCTCGTGCGATGCTACATGACCAAGGTCTACCGAAGTTTCTGTGGGGAGAAGCTGCAAACACTGTTGTGTACATACAAAACCGATGCCCACATTTCACTCTAGACTTCAAAACTCCCGAAGAGGTTTTCTCTGGTAAGATACCTGACATCTCATATTTTAGACTTTTTGGATGTCCTGTTTATTTTCATGTGTCGAAAGAAAAGAGGAGCAAGCTGCATGCTTCTAGGAAGAAAGGAATGTTTGTGGGCTACAGTGAAACTTCGAAGGCCTATAGAGTCTATGTGCCTGGTCAAAGGGAAGTGGAGATATGCCACGATGTCACTTTTGACGAAGATGCTTCCCTGAAGAAAGTAATCAATCTTTCGAGATCCCCGGAAGATCATGAAGCAAGGCCTGGAAATCAATAAGAACCGAAGGATGAGACGATGCCTGATGTTGAAGGATCGATGGACCCGATTGATCCACCTCCTTCATTGGCAAAGAGACCATCATGGCTCAGGGACACTCTCGAGGATGTTGAGGGACATACAGCGCCAAAGGGGGACATTCCGTGAAAGCAAGACGTCGAGTAGATACCAAGGGTATCTAGCAGCCATGAGTACTATTGTACAATCTGAGCCTGGATCTTTTGAGGAAGACGTAAAGCATCAAGTCTGGAAGGATGCTATGCATGAAGAGTATGAGTCCATAATGAAGAATGATGTCTAGGATGTAGTTCCAAGACCAAAGGACAAAGCAGTTGTCACCTCGAAATGGCTCTACAAGATCAAGCATGGATCTGATGGAAGTGCTAAAAAGTTCAAGGCAAGATTCGTTGCCCGTGGCTTCTCTCAAAAGGAAGGCATCGACTATGATGACATATTTGCACCTGTGGCACGATATACCACCATTTGATCTATCATAGCCCTTGTTGCTACGCAAGGATGGAGTCTTCATCAGATGGATGTGAAGACCGCTTTTCTGCATGGTGCGATAAAGGAAGAGGTGTATGTAGAGTAACCTCTGGGGTTCGAAGTCCAAGATCGGGACACCCATGTCTGCAGGTTGTAGAAAGCCCTCTATGGGCTGAAGCAAGCACCCAGAGCTTGGTACGAGAGGATAGATAGCTACTTGATGAAGATGGGCTTCACTCGTAGTAATGTTGATCCGAACCTTTACTTCAAGCTTGACAGGGAGAAGCCTCTCATTCTGGTGTTGTATGTGGATCACCTCTTCCTGACAGGTGTTGACCCTCTCATTCATCAGTGCAAGAGGGAGCTCGTTGCTGAGTTCGAGATGAAGGACCTAGGACTAATGCACTATTTCCTAGGCCTGGAGGTCTGGCAGAGACCTGGCGAGATTTTCCTTTCTCAAGGAAAATACATTGTGAAGCTTCTGGAAAGATTTGGTATGGTGGACTGCAACTCCATGTCGACACCAATGGAGCTCAACTTTAAGAAGTTGAGTGGCAGTGCTGTTGGGCCCGTATTAGCATATCCTACTGAGTATCGTCAACTCGTAGGGGCCCTGATGTTCTTAGTGAACACCCGTCCGAACGTATGTTGTGCAGTGAATACTTTGAGTCAACACATGGTTGATCATAACATTCACTGGGTTGGTGCCAAGAAACTCTTGAGATATCTCTGGAACACGATAGAACCATGAGAAATTTTGAGATATAACTGTGAAAGTATGACACTCCATGGATATACTAATGTCGATTGGGCTGGCAGTGTGGTGGATCGCAAGAGCACATCTGGATGCTACTTCACATGTAGATCTGCTTCGGGCACGAAACTGAAGTCAGTAGCCTTGAGCACCGCTGAGGCCGAATACATTACAACATGTATGGCCTGTTGTGAAGTCACTTGGTTGCAAAAGCTCTTTAGTGAGTTGTTCGAGCATGTGCTAGATGCCACCGTTATCCCTGGTGATAACCTGAGGGGGATTCGTTTGTCATAGAATCCCGTGTTCCACAAATGATCCAAGCATGTTGATGGTTGGTACCACTTTATCCAGGATATGGTATAGCGAGGAGCCGTAAGGCTCGATCATATAGGAACTGATGAGCAGGTCGCAGATATTCTCACAATGCCCTTGGGGTAGGTCATGTTCCTAACCTTCCGTGAGAATCTTCAAATCATGGAAGGACCCTATTCTGAGGGTCCTGTTGGACGATGAGCTCTTGGAGCTCTAGGGGGCTCTGGGGATAGCTTCTCGAAGCTATAAGCGCACACGGGGCTAGGCTTGCCGAACCTTGTGGTGCTTCTGCCCCACCATTATGATGATTGAGTTGGTTCGCCTCTCATGATCTAAGCCCTGTATGCATCCTACCCATTGAGTTCCGGACTCATGGGAAGTACCTCTCATTTGGACAATGAGGTGGGAAAAGCTAGAGACTAGTAGCAAAGGCTGATGGACGCATCAGAGATTGTCGTACTCTCTATCTAGGATGACACATGTCCAACCACTTGATCTGGGATCAAGTCTAGTGAGATTTCGGACCTCCTATTGACTTCGGGTCAAATAAACCAACTTCGAGTTGGTATGTGACTCTTTGAGTCCATGTGAGGTTTCAAACCTCCAACTGACTTCGGGTTGGTATCAGACTCTTTGTGAGTCCTATAGAGGTTTCGGACCTCTGGGCTGAATTTGTCTGAATCTGTCAGCCGGGAATGATGTCTTTGTCACTGACGCACTTCTATTCTGAAATAAAGAGGCCAACAAAGCAAGTTACGGCGGGATGATGCACGATGTTTGATTGCACAGGTGGATGGAATTCACCCTAGTTGAGAGGGAGTGTTAAAATTAGACAACTAGGTCCAAACTCCATGTTGTGATGCTCAAATGAAGACACCAATATTTTTATTGGGTTCCTCTTTTGGAGAGGTGCAAGATTGATATAAAGATCATCTTGATCCGATGAGCAGAGCATTTATTTTGAATTTATTTTTAATACTTTCAAAATATGTGCAAGTCGGCCATAAGGTTTTACACCACCAGCAAATGTGTCACACACCCTCAGTGATTGATATAAATAGAGTCAACGTTGGAGGACATTTCACTCATCTCATCCTCGCACATCATCTCTCCTCTTCTAATTGGTTCGAGCTCCTTGGAGGCAGTTTTCGGTTCACACGTGGGAAAGAAGGACGAAGAGAATTCTGTTGTTGTTGCTGCTGTTGTTGTTGTTGTTGCTGTTGTTGCTGTTGTTGTTGTTGCTGCTATTGCTGCTGCTGCTGCTGTTGCTGCTGTTGTTGCTACTGGTGCTACTGTTATTGCTGCTGTTGTTTTGTGTTGACCTTTCTGGGCAGCATTCACTATTTTGGGGTTGACTTTGAGTTGACCGTGTCGTTGTTTTGAGGGTTGTTGTGACACATGCTTGGTTGGCTAACCAAGGAGACTTTGCTGGTTGAAGCATCCTGTTGACCACCGTAACGCACCAACACATTTATCTGTTTCTGGTTTGTCTTATGTTGATCTACTGGTATGTTCTATCAGCACTTTACTTGATTGTTTATGTGATTGCTATAGTGAAAGTAAACTTGCATCAAGCATAGAACATCTACATAAATTTACAAGATATCTGCGGACCATTGTCCACTAGAGCTCTTAGTGGTGCTGAATATTCCGTCACCTTTATTGATGACCATTCCAGGAAGACCTGGATCCTCTTTTTTGAAGACTAAGGAGGAAGTCTTCAGTCGTTTTAAAGAGTTCAAAGCTCTGGTAGAGAATTTGACAAGAAAGCAGATCAAGGTGTTGCGTTCAAACAATGGTGGAGAATATATTGATAAGGAATTCACATGGTTCTGCACAAGGGAAAGTATCAGAAGGGAGTGGACCTCTCCATATAATCTGGAGCAGAATGGTCTGGCAGAAAGGAAAAATAAGACTATTGTCGAGGCTGCAAGGGCAATGTTGTATGATCAAGACATGCCCAAATTTCTGTGGGCTGAAGCTTGTAATACAGTTGTCTATGTTTAGAACAGGATTCCTCACAACGCATTGGGAAAGATCACGCCAGAAAGTGTCTTCACTACCAGTAAGCCTGAAGTGAGTCACTCTAGGGTCTTTGGCAGTATGGCATATTGTCATGTGCCCAGTGAAAAGAGGAAGAAGTTGGACATGACTGCGGAAAAGGGGTATCAGAATTTGGCTACAGAATTCGACATGAAGGATCTAAGTCTGATGCACTATTTTCTGCAGTTGGAAGTTTAGCAGCAGAAGGGGGAGATCTTTCTTGGTCAAGGAAGATATACTACAGATTTTCTTAAGAGATTTCATATGGAGAACTGTAGACCCATGAAGACTCCAATGATCACCAACTAGAAGAGAATTGACACGTCTGAAGATGATGAGGCTGATCCTACTCTGTATAGGCAGCTCATAGGATCTTTCATGTATCTGGTAGCGGGTTCACCAACACAGATTGGGCAAGGAGTCCAATAGATCGGAAGAGTACCAGTTGGTATTGTTTCAGTCTTGGATCAGGGATGACTTCATGGTGCAACATGAAACCAAAATATGTGGCACTGAGCTCAATGGAGGTTGAATATATGGCAACTAGCACAGCTTCATGTGAGGCCATATGGCTCCGGAAAATGCTTGTGAACCTACTCAAGGAGAGAATGGAAGCGACCAGTATTCTATGTTGATAATCAGAGTTGCATCAAGCTCTCTGAAAATACTGTGTTTCATGATCGCTCGAAGCACATTGACATCAGGTGTCACTCCATCAAAGACTGTGTCCAACGAGGAGTTGTACAGTTGCAGTACACTCCAACCGGAGAACAAGTGGTAGACATTCTCACGAAGGCTCTGGGGAAGACCAAGTTTGTCTACTTCAAGAGAAGATGGAGATGATCAAGAATCCATTTCAGTAGCAGGAAAGGATAGGATCAGGATTAAGAGGGAGTTGTAGTACAGATGAAGCAGTGACAGTGGCAGTGTCATGGGCAGTAGTACAGAAGGCAGCCGCCAGAGATCAGCAGCGCAGAGGATGCTTCAAAAGCAGAGCAGCATGCAGCAGGCATATTTCAAGATCACCTTCCTCGCGAAGAGGGAGTGTTGATTTTTGTAGCATCGGAAAGTGTCCTAAGTCTCAAACTTTGTAAGGAGGCTTAGACATCAGTATTCCAAAGAACCCAAAAATGTAATATTCCTAATTAGCACTGCTAATTGGAATATTTCATTTTTGTATAGTTTTGCCGCCTTTAGTTAAATTAATAAATAAAGTGAGAATTAGGGGGTCAACTCACTTAATAAAATAAAGTGCTTTCCTAGTTGATGAACGTTGTGACTTAAAGGGGGTGGCCTTGGGGGTCCACACACACATGAGGGAAGGCCTCACGCTGACCCTAAGGTAACTGCGCAGGTCAAGGAGGAGATCAAGGACGCAGTTAGGGTTTTTGAGGGAGCTAGCACTATAAAAGGTGGGGTTTTCACTCCATTTGGCATTGTTGATATGATATTGATATTGAGAGCTAGACTTCTGTCTACTTCAGCACGCCGGGTGTTTAGTCGGTCTGCAGCACTGTTTAGTGCAAACTGAGTGTCTCCGGTCGGAGATCTCGCCCTTGGCTCCGGGGGACTTCGAGTGCCTGCTCGAGCAAGGTTTTTCCTTCAGTTTCAGTTGGTGGTTTGCAGTGGATTTCTGGTGGACGTTTTGCGGAAGAGCTGCCCCTTGAGTGACTGCGCAGTCTAGGAGAGAGGACGCAGTTTCAGTTAGGGAGGACGCAGTCATTGTTGAGAAGAGTTGTTGTGTGGTGATTTGGTAGTGGTTTCGGCGTTTTCCAGCTTTGAGGAGATTGTTATTTCAGCCGGAGGTTTTGCAGGTGGATTCAGCCCCTTTTCCCAGCGTTTTCTTGGGCTTCTGCGCTGTTCCTGGGAGAGACAGCGTTTTCTCTGGAGGGGCTTTGTTTGGTGGATTTTCGGAGGTGGAGCATTTGCTTCACGATTTCTGGGTTTTGTCCGGAGGGTTGAGTTCAGCTAGCCTTCCAGTTTTCAGCTCATTCCAGTGTGGGGATCAGCCCCGATTGCCAGTACATTGTAGCAGCAGTTTTCTACGGCAGTTTCTCCAGTCAGCTAGGGCGTAGTCTCTGTGCAGCCATTTCTTATTCTGAGAGGGTCTCCACTTGCCTAGAGCAAGGATAGGTGCACTCATTCTGATTATCTTTGTACCCATATACATGTATTCTCAGATTAATAAAATGGCTTAGCGTTCTGTAGGACGCAGTCTCTGTTGCAGCCATTTCTTATTCTGAGAGAGTCTCCACTTGCCTAGAGCAAGGATAGGTGCACTCATTCTGATTATCTTTGTACCCTATACATGTATTCTCAGATTAATAAAATGGCTTAGCGTTCTGGTATTTTATGTGTATTTATTCCATATTCTAGTTCCGGCATTTTGTTCTATATAGCTGCTTGTTGTTTTTCTGTGTATTACTGTTTATTTCCCGTTGGGGATATTACAGTGGTATCAGAGCATAGTTCTGGCTCAGCCTGTGGTGCTAGCAGTCTATGACGCCCGGGGATAATCCCTACCTTGATCAGGGGAGACACAGGGACGTTGAGAGTAGGTGGAAGTTTCCCTTCGGAGGGGAGGATTCTAATCAGGAGCCACCTGAGACAGATTCAGAGCAGGAGCAGCCTGTGAGGGACACAGAGCAGCGGAACCCGATGGCAGACGAGGAGAGGAGATGGGATGCGCTCCTCCATCACATGCAGGAGATGACGCGGAGACTCACGGCCATAGAGGTCGGACAGAGGGAACCCCCTAGGGTTTTCCAGGTCGGTGAGGGATCGGGTATGTCTCACCACGTGCCAGTGCATGATGCTATTCCCATTGTGGCATCTCATGCACCCACGCGATCCACTATGCCCACATTCTTGCCAGAGGACGCAGGGGCAGGAGTACAGGGAGGTGCACAGAGGGATATTCCAGCACCCACGCGATCTACCATGCCTACCTTCCTGGCAGAGGACGCAGGGACAGCAGTGCAGAGGGAGATAGATCCGGCTCGGATGGCTGAGCTTTTTGCAGAGTACCAGGCTTACGGACCAGCGTTCATGGATTCTCTCACCTTCAGAGACTATCTCCAGGTCTAGTATGGCATTAGATCCCGTGATCATCACCAGGGGCACAGGCACCACCGTGATGACCACCGCGCAGCTAGCAGATTTCATTTGCCCACGTTTGATGGCTCATCAAACAGTTCGGAAAAATCCTGGGTGGAGAAGCTGGACATCTATCTCCAGCTTAACCAGATGACGCAGTCAGAGGCCATTAAGGTGGCAACATTGCATCTGGATGGTGAGGCCCGGGATTGGTGGTTCCATGGGATGGTGACACTCGGGCATTCTACAGTGACGACATATGCCGAGTTTACCCGGAGGGTGGTAGAGCGCTTTGACAGGAGGGATCCGGAGCAGCATTTTGCTGAGCTGACCAAGCTCAAACAGACTGGGAGTGCAGAGACATACATTTCAGACTTCTTGAGGGTTTCGGTGATGGTACCTGATTTATCTGCAGCTCGGATGGTTTACATGTTTGTGGAGGGGTTGTCAGAGCCACTTCGTGGCCTAGTCCGGTCGACCAGACCAGCTACCCTTCAGGATGCCATCAGCAGGACTCGGGACTTACAGGATGTCTTACCCAGGACTCGGACACCTTATCCCCAGAGACAGGCCTTCCAGCCTAAGGGGAAGGACACGAGGGTTCCGCCTCCCAAGGCGAATCCTGGACGAGGGCAGTTTGATGATGAGGCTAGGAGAGAGCTGAGGAGGAAGCGGTTGTGCTTCACTTGCCAGGAGCCATGGGCACCGGGACACAGGTGTGCGGCAGGGAAGGCACATTTCATTGAGGTCTTCTCCGAGAGCAGTGGAGAAGAGGATGAGGAGGATGACGTGGAGGCAGGCGACAGCTATGCAGCGCAGGGTACCTTACCACCTCCACCACCCGCCGCAGGTGGGGCATCGTTTGCACCCACTGGGGGCGCTCTAGCCGCATTGCGAGGAGTCCCCAAGTATTTGACGCTGCGCGTACGAGGGACGGTGCGCGGGCAGCGGGTTTCAGTCTTAGTTGACAGTGGGGCCACCCACAACTTTATTGATGCCCAGATGGTTGAGCGGAGAGGCATCCAGACAGAGGGTTTTGATGGGTTTTCCGTCTTGGTCCCAGGAGATCGGACTATGGCATGTGCTCGGTATGTTCCTAAGTTATCAGTGACGATGGGCACTTACACATTGACAGACCACTTCTTTGTGGTGGACATTCCGGACACCAACCTGATATTGGGTGTTCAGTGGCTTATTACTCTAGGGAAAGTCACGACGGATTGGAAGGCCCTAGAGATGGAGTGGGATGATCCCAAGACGGGGAGGCATGAGAAGATACGGGGACAACACACATACCCACCCCAGACAGTGTCAGCACACAGGATGGAGGCGACCTTCCGCAAGGGAGACATAGAGTGGGCGGTAGAGTTGCGGGCTTCAGAGGCAGTGGATACAGGGCAGGCAGTGCATCCTGAGCTACAATCTATTCTCGATAGGTATGCAGCGGTTTTTGGGGATATTCCACCAGGGCAGCCGCCGGATCGGGGGTTTGAGCATACGATCGAGCTTGAGCAGGGGATACAGGCCGTGATTACCACACCGTATAGGCATCCCAAAGCCTATCGGGACGAGATAGAGCGGGCTATCCAGGAGCTGCTGGCCCTTGGTCACATTCGGCCCAGCACGAGTCCTTTCGCTTCTTCTGTAGTGCTGGTGAAGAAGAAGGACGGCACATTGCGCATGTGCATTGACTACAGGGCTCTGAATAAGAAGACCCTGAAGAACAGGTACCCCATTCCCAGGATCGATGAGCTGATGGATGAGTTGAGAGGGGCACGGTTCTTCTCGAAGATTGACTTGAGATCCGGGTACCATCATATTCGCGTGAGGGAACAGGACATTCCCAAGACCGCTTTCAGGTGTCACTATGGGCACTTTGAGTTTCTGGTCATGCCATTCGGGCTGACCAATGCACCTGCTACTTTCCAGTCATGCATGAACCACATTTTCAGGGGTCATCTGAGGAAGTTTGTGCTGGTCTTCTTTGATGACATACTTATATACAGCGGGACATGGGAGGAGCACCTCCAGCATATTGAGACAGTTTTGCACATCTTGGAGGAGCAGCAGTTCTATGCCAAGCTCTCCAAGTGTGAGTTCGGGTTGACAGAGATGCTGTATCTGGGGCACATTATAGGAGTGGACGGGGTGAGAGTCCACGAGGAGAAGATCAGGGCCATCAGGGATTGGCCAGAGCCGCGGAATGTGACGGAGCTTCGAGGATTTATTGGCATTTGCACATACTACAGGAAGTTCGTCAAGGGCTTCTCTCAGCTTGCTGCACCCCTCACAGATTTGACGAGAAAGGGGGCATTCAGTTGGTCGGACACAGCACAACGAGCTTTTGACAAGCTCAAGGAGGTGATGAGCAGTTGTCCTGTGTTGGCGTTGCCAGATTTTACACAACCCTTTGTCCTAGAGTGTGATGCATCAGGAGAGGGGATTGGTGCAGTTTTGATGCAGGGCGGTCACCCGATTGCTTTTGAGAGCCGGAAGCTCCTTCCACACGAGAGGTTGTATCCCATATACGACAAGGAGATGTTGGCCATTATGCACGCATTGGCCATTATGCACGCAGTATCTAGTGGGCAGCAAATTCAGGGTGAGGACAGATCATAACAGCCTGAGGTACTTTCTGGAGCAGAAGCAGTTGCAGGAAAGACAGCAGAAGTGGATCAGCAAGATCCAAGCCTATGACTTTGACATAGAGTATGTCAAAGGCAAGAACAACGTGGTAGCTGATGCCCTTTCTCGTAGACCGGCCACGTTGTCACTCATGAGCTTGGACGCTGATTGGAGGGCTCGACTGCTGGTTGAGTACTCCGAGGATAGGTTTGCATGTGAGGTTCTGGATGGGCAGGTAGCTGATGACAGGTACAGGGTGATCGATGAGATCATCTATTACAGGGACAGGATCTTCTTGACTGAGAGATCTCAGCTCAAGAAGAAGATACTCCAGGCTTCACACGATTCACCATTGGCGGGCCATCAGGGGTTCACCAAGACATACAGGGCTATCCGGGAGAGGTTCTCATGGAAGGGCCTCAAGGAGGACATACTCCAGCATGTCAGGGAGTGCGACGTTTGCCAGAGGAACAAGGGGGAGATGAGCCATCCTGCAGGGTTGTTGCAGCCTCTTCCCATTCCGGAGGGGAAATGGGAGAGCATCTCGATGGATTTCATCACAGGGTTGCCCATGGTGTAGGGCAAGGATTGCATCTTCGTAGTCGTTGACCGGCTGACGAAGTATGCCCATTTTTTCGCCATATCCGCACATCACACAGCAGCGCAGGTGGCTGAGCTGTTCTTCAGGGAGATTTTCAGATTACATGGTCTACCCAAGACCATCGTCAGTGACAGGGACAGCCGCTTCATGGGCGGATTTTGGCAGGAGCTCTTCCGACTAGTGGGGACCGAGTTGACACCGAGCACTAGTTATCACCCCCAGACGGACGGGCAGACCGAGATAGTTAACAAGTGGCTTGAGGGCTACTTGCGTAACTACGTCAGTGGACAGCAGAGGGCATGGATGAAGTGGCTGCATTTGGGCGAGTACTGCTACAACACGACGCATCATATGTCTATTGGTATGTCACCTTTTTATGCTTTGTATGGATATCATTCCTTATCTTTCGTGGACATGATGTTTGGTGTTAGCAGGGCTCCGAGAGCCAAGTTATGGATCCAAGAGAGCCAAGATATCCTCCGAGCTCTCAAGGACAACATAGCCACAGCACAGAATCAGCAGAAGTTATATGCTGATAAGGGTCGGGTGGAGAGAGACTTCGAGGTAGGGGACTTGGTCTACCTACGGCTATTGTTAAGAAGCTAGTAGAAGATGAAGATATGGCTGATTTGTTAATGTGAAGCTTGCTGCCTTACTTTGATTGATTTGTGACTCATTGCATCTCCTTGGAGAGACTCAAGCACTTCAGTCAAGAAGTTATCAACAATTTTCGAAACCCAAATTTTAGAAGATATTATTTTTAATACCAAAATACTATAATACTATAAAATATAGGTGCAATAAACTATTATTTTGATCAACAAGACTCTAAATAAGCATTAATTTGCATCCATTTATATAATTAGTTAAACTAAATTATATAGTTGATAATAGGATAGTAGAATATATTATAGGGTACTTTCAGAATGAAATACATTTTGTTCATTCATTGGAAAGCTTCACAAACCACTGTGATAATAGAGTTCTCAGCGCTAATACAATTATTTTGTCGATCTGTGCATATATTTCTCAATATCCCCTTCCCATATGGGAAAGGAGTGGACTAGTCACTTACCTCACAAGGTCCTTATGGAGTTGTTGTTCCAGGCCACACGTGCACACCATTTTACCAACAAGACAATTTAGTAGACAACTCGACAAGGCCTTGGAGCTGGGTGCCCCCAAATCCACACAGCCAACCATCCATCAGGAGAATTTTTCCATGCCTGGATGTTAGGAGAGCTTGCTCAAATTTGGGCTTCCCACAAGGATCATACTGTAGAGCCCTATCAGTCCCAGACACACTCCAAAGGACATCATCCACTAGTCCAAAAAAAATTTTGCGGTCATTGAGGACTCTAGCAGGGAGACCCCCCTTGATCTAATTGCTCGTCCTCACCTGTCAGCACTAGCATACCATGACTAGTTCAAACTAAAGTTCCTTTGGTCCTCAGATATCATACATATTATCTTTTTCTTGTAATTACTTTATCTCCACTCCGAGTCATGTACTTTCTTATCTTCTCTTGTTGTTCTGCTTCTAGCACAATTAAAAATCTGTTTTGATATGATTTTTAGCATCTTTATAGTCCACACTTCCACACTTCCACATTGTATTTTGGCTAGTGATGTACTCTTATAATCCCATTGACCTAACATTTTCCCCAAGGAAAACCTTGTGGGGAAACCCAAGAGATGCTTCCTCATGTTTGTGGATGGCATCCCTAGTAACCCTGTTCGCTAAAGTCATAGACTAGTGTGCCTAACCAGGAGGGTTGAACTAGGCAGATGCCCAACAACATGAAAAAAAACCAGTTGAGCTAACCCTTGGTCTTCCCATTGACATACTCCTTTGATCATTTGCTGGACATTAATAAACTTATATTATCAAACTTTGGTTTTTACAAATACTGCAACAAAAAAGGTGGTTTGACAAACAATGCAACAAATCAGAACTCATATTTTAATAATTTAGACGATAAGAGGTATTCCAAAAATCATTGACAAAGACAGCCATGCTTTTATCTAGATTTGCATTTGAAAAAATTGTCAACTTATCTGTTATATTGTCAACTTGAAATGTGAAATCCAGATATGAAAACTAGATATGAAAGTATTTCAAAAATCACCTCTTGGGTATTAAAATAAGAATGGAGCTGTACAGGATGGCATCAAGGCCAATGAGAAAAATTACAATTAATT